>JAOYRR010000020.1:0-183304 GCA_038994665.1 Podotricha telesiphe | reverse complement strand
AGTCTAATAAAGGAAAAAATACAAATCACTCAACATCGTAATCCTATGGAAAAAGTTTTAACGTGTTTCAAAAAGAACACTTTCTTCAAGAAGAATTTTGTCGAAAAATTCTTACATGCTTTAATAGAATTTCTTATATAAGATAATATTTGGTTCAAGTGATTTTTTAAATCGAATACTTTTCGTTTTTTACTCTTTATTGAGCCTAAAGACCACCACCGAATGGGACTTCTAATCGCAATCCATATCAGGCAGGTATATCACATAATTCACAATTTTTTTGATTTTAATACTGACTATTACAAAACAAACAAACAACAACAAAAGACAAGAACTATTAATATAGGGTAACTATTAATATAAGATATAACAATAACAAATTTTCTTTCCAGACCTAGTGAAAACACTTGTTAAATTTTTATAACGTACCAATAAATCATCCCTTCAAATAATTGAACACGTCATAAAATATTATAGCGATAAATTATAAGTAAAATAAGAGAAAAATAAATATGCTCCAAAAACCACAACTAATAAGCTCGAAATGGAAAGCTAACAATAATATTCAGTCTTACTGGAGGCCTGTTCGCGGCCAAACAATACAAAATAATAAAAAACAGATATTTTTAAATCAACTTCATGTGAAACTAATTACTCCGCCATTTCTTTTCCGTCCACATACAAGTTTCCTTTCAGAAGTCTTGCCCAGCTCAGAACCAATTTTGCTAAGTTTAATCTTAGTCATACGTAATAAGTTTGTTATCTAATAAATATCCTTGAATTTACAAATTAATGAGCAGTGAAGAGTTCCTAACAACATGACACTAAATACTTAATAATATTTCAACTACTTTTAAGACTCCTAAACACATTTAACTTCTTAATGAATATCTTTATTATTCTTTGAAATATTTAGATCTATTAATTCTGTCTAATATCAATCTAAACAAATTTGGAGCAAAAATTGTAAATATTTCTGGTATATAAATATTTTTTTCGTACAATTGATATATAACTTGATAATACTAAATAGCTATTCAAAAATAGAGATCTTTTTGAGCATAAACTAAGTGTGGGCTAAACGTATTATATATGTATACATTTTCAATTCTAAAGAGAACTGCAGGATCCCAGAGAATACTCAAAATCTCAAAGATAATTGTGCATCACTACCAGCTTATTTGAGAGCTTATTTAAGAGCTTATTCGACAGCATCTATTAATTAAACTTTTTGTAATCATTCACACACAATGTAATAAACACATATTAATATACAATGAATGGTTTTCAAGCGGCGTTTGATTTCACAGCCATCGCTCGCAAAGACCAGACTTACATGGCCTAACTGTGTTTAGGCTTTTAACTATATTTAAATACCTACCTAATCTTAATGATGCATAGATTTGATTGAGCCAGCCAATCAACAAAGTTTTGAAATTGTACATATTTAGAAAGTTTCTTTCTTTATTGTACATTTTAGGTCCATTTTAAACAAAAACTTCATTCAATAAAAATTAAATTCCTTTCATTCACGCAAGATTTTTCAACTAACAAACATAACACGAACAGCAAGCGATTGTCGCTATTGCAGAACTTACAAACTACAATGATTCACGATCATTTTATATAGACACTATATGAAAATGAACTCACTTATAAGACTTAGTAGCTTCAATGTAAATAACGGTCTTTAAAAGACATCAGCAGACACTTTAGCAAATATTATGGCACTAATCAGTTTCTAGTCTTCTGTAAATTTATTAATATCCTTTTCTTTTGGCCGTTCACTTTTTTGTTGCACTTACATTCGTTCTGATGGTAGCTCAAAAAAGATCCCACTCTCTTGTATGGAGTGGAAAATTTCCTTGTAGTTTTTACTTGAAATATCATCAACTTCTTCCACTGAGTCGATAATTTTTTCAAGATCTTCGTCAATCTGAATTTTTTTAAATTTAAATATACTTACATGTTCTTTTTAAAACTTGTTGCAATTTGAATACTCTTTGATATAAAAGATTTAACAATTTAGCTTTATCTGCATAGCAGGTCACAGTCGCAGTCAGAGAGAACCTAGTGCCAAGACACTTGCGTTCTCCACACTCTGCTCAAAATTCGGTACCGGAGGGGAAATATGAATATATTTTAAATATAATTATTCGCCTGAGTGGGAATTGAACCCACAACCAATCGCGTTTACAGACACACGTTGTACCATTGCGAATCGATATACTGCCAATAGGAAATATCCCATGTATTCGTTCTTAACTAATTATTATAATTAATCATGAAATATTTGTATATTCAAAGTCTAATATTAAAGCCAAATACTATAATTTATAATTAGCGTTAAGCAATAGATCAATAAATAAAATAAGTAACATCGCACAGCGTATTTAATATATATGTTTAATATTTATATATATATATATATATAAAGTGATTCGATTTAAATAATACGAATATGTTAGTTGATGTTTCTAATTTTTTAAATTTATTACCAACTTATATGATTCACAAATACTATTTAGCAATACACTACACAAAACCACTCAGTTTCATCTCCAGTGCCGTACTCATCGTAAATCACCATCGAATCGCGCATCGAATGCGCGAGAGAAATCAACAAATAACGCCAAGACGAAACTCATATAGAGAAATAACTTCGATTACCTTAGATACTTACCAAAAGGTCATGTACAGGAAGTTCATCATTGCCTTTCAGGATATCATTATTGGACACTGAAAATAAAAGTTATGGGTTATTTTAAAGTGTTTTCAAACTGACAGTTATTTATGTTTTTGAAGCATTAATATGGAAAGTAACATTTATGCTAGTCAAGCTGAAAAATTGTTCACTAATTACCAATAATAAACCAGTTAATTTTCTAGGGGCTACGAAAGTAAACAGAAATGGAATTAAGATTTGAGTAACTAATGCGAATAAATATTTACGTTGGTTGTTAATTAACTCATCAATGCCCTTAGGCAATTGATTTCTACTGGCTACTCTAGCTAACTTTGGTTTTCTTTTTTGTTTATTACTTCGCTTCACACCCTTCGATCTGTATTCAGTTCCGGTCCGTCGTAGCTTCGGGGACACTGTCGAAGGACATGGCGGCAGAACATGTTGTGGCAAAACAAAATCCGGTAGATTTGATTGCGGCAGATCATATTGCGGCAGAACAGGTAGCGGCAGAACAGGTAGCGGCAGAACAGGTTGCTGCAGTACAGGTTGCGGCAGAACAGGTTGCAGCAGAACAGGTTGCGGCAGAACAGGTTGCAGCAGAACAGGTTGCGGCAGAATTGGTTGCGGCAGAACAGGTTGCGGCAGATACGGGTAATCGGGCAGCACCGGGGTAACTGGCTGGTAAGAGGCCTGCATGTATAGACTATTTGGGTTAGCATTCTGCATTGCCGTGAGGTTGTTACCAAGGCTTTCAATAAACATATTAGATGCAATTGGATATTCTACATTTGTGATATCATTATAAGTATTCCCGGTAACCCTCTGATATGTAAAAGTTTGAGCTTGGTGGGAAGGTCCAGGAAAGTTGTTATCCCAGCTATTCACGTAGTAGCTTAAGTGAGATTCTTCATACCCCATATTTTGTTCGCCGTGATATGCGCAAACGTTAGATGCACCAGCCATGGATACAGCCGTTCTGCTTGTAGGCATAGTTTCCGCCCACGAATAATTGCCAGGCACTTGTGGCCAGTAATCATGAAATGCATTTTCAAATGAGATCAGACCCTGAGGATTTTGTTGATTGCTTTGTATTTGTCTTGGCGGTACAGACCGCTTATTCCTATTGTTATCCTTCCTATTTCTCCCTACCATTGTGGAGCAGCAGGATCTGATAACGCTGTAACTTTTTTCTATTGCTTCATGTATTTTTTCCTTTCTTGGAGGTATTATTGCCAGATGTGAAGTAAATTCACCGTTACCAAATGGCAGTTGGTTTAGCCCATCATCTGGTCTCAGCGAGGGTAAATCCGTCACCAAATGGAGGATGACTTTCTCTAGTTGTTTAGGGTCTTCTACTGGTGGAGTCTGCTTTTCGCTTTCCTGTTTTAATGAAAATACATATCTTTATTATTAAATAAAAAATAAGTAAATGTAATAGACATTAATAAAACAAATCAATTTTATTTTCAGCTTCACGCTTTTTCCCGTATAGCATATAGTGGTAAGAGAGCACATAGTATCAATATACTCAGTTGTCCACTTTTAATTTATTGGCGTATCTCAACGCTGCGCTTAGTCTTGTTCACTCCTGTGAAGCGGTCTGCCTTCCTACTCTGGCAGGATATGAAAAGAATTCCTCCAAATTCCCCTTAATGGGAATCGAACCCACAACCAATCGCGATGACAGTCAGACGCTGGTCTACAGCGCCACGATAACCTCTTTTAGGACTCTCTATTCGTAGATAACAAATAGTTAATTATTAAGAAAAAAACAACGACCTTTGCGATATTATTATAATAATATAAAACTTGATAATTCAATAAATATATATAATTATTTAATGTTCTATCTGAATATCGGATTTATCTTAGCTGGAATTTAAGTAGTTAAAATGTAAAATATACCAGGTCACCCTCCTTTCTTTGAATATACCTTTGATGTTTTAAAATGTCTTTACTTTTCACACCACTCTTATATTTCCTGCGACTTACTTAGTAGCTACCCTATATGTATTTAGCTCGGACGTTGGAATTATATTATAGTAATACTAGATAGAATATCTTACTATCCTGTGTTCTTTTTAGTTAAATAGTTATTTGCATTACTTAGAAACATAATTTCTAATACCATTTTTTTAGAAAACGTATACAAATTTAATCGCAGCTGTTTGCAATTTTGCCATTGTTTAAATATCTTTTTCAATTTCTACGTGTGTGAGGACAGTGCTGCTAAAAAAAGGTAAAAAGTTCTAATATCATTGTTACAAATATTATATTTTTATTACACACACTGACAAAGTATTAATTCAATAGACTATTTAACAAATTTAATTTCCATAGTTAAATTAAAAAAGAGAATATAAAATTTCAAAAAGTTACCGCTAAGTTAAGCTATAAGCGTAAAAGAAATAGCTACAAGTAAAGAAATGTAAAAGAATGAGCTTTTTGGGGCTTCACTTTGTAGGTAATCTTGAATTGTCCTTAGAATCTATTAAAGTGAATGCCACAATCGCTGCTATTTATATTTACTAGAATTGACTATTCCTTATTTACTATAATGTATTAAAACAGAGTAATCAAAAGAAAACTTACCCACGACCAGGTAAAGTCAGGTATATCCTATAAAGGAAAAAACGAACGAAACGAACAAATTATACGTTAACAGCACAAACAAGGTGAACACGGGGGATTATACTAAATTAGATGACAATTACTTGCTATAAAAAGTTTAGTCTCGTAAGTTTTATCTGAGCAAAGAATCTGACCTATTGCAATTATTCGATTTTAAATTCATTTCCATATGTAACATTAATATTAACAATTGCTTAATACTAAACTAGATAAGCACAAACCCTTCGAACTCGTTAATTAGCGAACTTGTTTCCAGAATAGTGTTTTTTATATACTACCTTGCATTGCGTTTAATTTTCATTCTACGTTTAAAAATGGAATACGTACTGTATCTAACTTTTCTAATTTAATTTTGGAACGCTTTTTGTTTACATTATACATGATAATGAAATATTATTAAAAATAGGACACGCGATATCTTAACACACACTGCTTAATACTTTACTAGCAAATAAAACTAAATTTAAACTTTATTTTCGTCACGCTTTCGCTTTTACGCCATTAAATTGCAATAGACTTTTTATATGCTAATTGCGGCGTTGAGGAATTGTGCGCCAATCAATATGCAATGTCTCCAGTGCGGAAAGCGGAGTACGGAGTGTCTTGAGTGTCTTGTCAATCAAATAAGTTTATTTATAATTTTAACAAAATATTTATTTGTTTGTTAATTTATAAAAAAGTATTTTTTTTTTCGTATTTACGTATATTTAAACAAATATACTTTTATATACGTCACAGGTAGTGTAAGAAAACACAGATAATTCACAACTTATCATCTTCCTTATATAAATGTATTTAACCGTATGCAGTAATATTATTTATTGCCTAACCAACAACAAAGGCCGGCCTTGGTGTGATTAAAAATATTGACTGTGCATTGAACATTTCTTCTGTCCTAATATTATTGCCGTCAGGGTTCTTCTAATAAACGGAGTGCAGCACCGCTAACAACTTTTAACTCATTATTATATATTTTGTTTATATAGGCTAAAAGAGTAAAGTTTTGAATACGATGGCAAAGATAGTTGAAGTTTCTGCCTCTTTCTGAACCTCTCGAAATTATTATATTTAATTAAGTACTTATATTAGGTACTCGAGAAATAATTATATATAAAATATTTCTTGACCCTGGTAAAAAAACGCGATGTCCCGAAATTGTGTATATTGGCGCGTAATGTATGGAGTATTTTAACTTTAGATTTATACTGTAACAGCCCTGCGTGACGCGATAGCTGAAAGAAATAGATAGATAGCTCTAATAAGCGCTTTACTTACATCCGAAATTTCTTCTTCCTCCTTCGGTTCCTCATTATTATTTATCATTAGCGTAAACTTTTTCTTCATTAGCTTAATCAACTGTTTCCCTTCTTGCTCAGCCACTACTGTGTTGGTGCAGACGAAGCTTGTTACTGCCTTCGAATTCTGGCCCACATCTAACCGTCCAAGTGTCCTCATATAGATGAATTGGCCGTTCTTGGTCATTAAGCGGTAGCATGACTCTTCCACTAAGCGATGTTGGTCGTACACTGTGGACAATATTTTATACCTAAGAAGGATATGCCATGTCATACAGTACACGCTTGGCTCTTTTAGTTCGTAGTCAAAAAGGTAAAACATTTATAATATGATAAGTCATTATTGATGCCTTCACAAAGTTAATTAATTAATCAGCTATAAAGAACACCAAAACGTCTATTTAAAGATCACTTTCGTTATTTTGGTGATATACATAGACCTATTACACACATGGAACTAGCAGTTTACTAGCAGTTTACTAGCAGGAACTAGTTTGACTAGCAGTCAATTTGAAGCATTTAATTGAAGTTCACTAAATAACACATTTTAAATTTAGTAGCAATACCAAGAGCAAATTATCAGATGAACGGTTTAACAGTACAATCTCAAATGCCAAATGACTTATGGATGGATAATTTATGGGATGAATGTTTAGGGGATATACGAATGGGTTTAAGCACAACTATTCATAACACCACTCAAAAAGCCCATCTGAGTTAAAATAATAAAATATTTTTTAGTAAAGAAAATATAATTAATGAAATATTTGATGAACCTGACAAGCGATTACCTAAAACTGAACTTTCGGCTTTAAGGGAAAAATTTACGGGATGAAATGAAAGGAAATAAAATAAACATAAAAAAAATTAGAAATGACAAAAACACGTAGAATTGAACACTCCGACAAAATCAGTGACTTAGTTTGACTAGAACGTAATTATAATGAATTAGTATACTATACTATATAGGTAAGACAAAAAAAACGTATATTATCAATGTTACAAACCCCATACAGAATTTCTAAAAATATAATATTAAGCGTTATGAAATGGTAGTCGCGATTGATTAATTATAAGTAAGTATAATATAAATAAATATAAGTAAGTTTTCAAAGCCATATTTCTAGCTCCGAATCTGAACCAAACAGTATTGACACAGAGTATTGAGTGACATCCTAATTGTTATTTATTACAATTAAGATTTAAGGTATTAAATTATTTGATATTTTGATATTGAGAATTTTTTTGACGGTCTTTGTAAATTATATTTTTGGAGTTATGTTTTAAGTTTTATAATTATTGGAGAGATGTTGATGATTTATATAATTTCAATATTTTTATATTACTTCAATAGCGACCCGTCCGCGGCTTTGGCTGCGCACACTACTCACGTAATTTAATAGCTATTTAGATTTTACGAATTTGAGGATGATGATGATTAATGGATTTTTTGTTTTGTATCAAAATGACCAGGTTGAACATATTTATAAGTGACGCCAGAACAGACATTATATCATAATATTACGTATATTACATTCATTTAGAACAAGCAAAACATATTTCAGAAAACGTATAAAAATTTTAACACAGCAGGACCCGCCTCTTGTGCGATTACCAAAAGTCGCAGGTGCGAGTCGCACTACTTTCAACTTTTTATGTATTACATCGATTACTAGCAAATTTCCTTCCAATCTGATTAAATAATGTATATAAAAATAATATAAAGAAGATATATGTCAATTATTTCACAATAATTATAATTTGAACAAATTTTAGATATATTACAACAAAAATAAATTATAATGACCCATGCGTTTCATTTGCGGTCATAACGCTTGGACGGTTTCTAAGAGGCAAGGGTTCGAATCTCGCTGTTCTTTTTCGAACAAATTTGTTTATGGGAGAGTATTCATAAAGTAAGACTCAAGACCACTATAATACCTATTTTGTATTTTCGCCTGCTTGCGTTGTCGCTTAAATCACATATATTTTATCGAATTATATAAAAACAGGGCGCAGGGCGTAGCTAGTCAGATTTATTTAGTTGCGTGTTATTTTAAATCTGTGATAACTTCTCAAGTATTCATGTAAATGAAATAACTGAAGGACAATCTACATAAAATAGGCAACCGATGTGCTAATTTAGATATAAGGATTAGTAATATTTTAAAGTTATTTAGAAATAAAAATGGGTACTGTGAGTCCACTCATACAAGCGCTCACATGTTCTCTATTATACAAATAATTAATTAGCATGTTTTGTATGCGTATGCGTACAAGGTAAGGCGCAATACCAGTAAAAACTGCACCAAAATCTGTCGCGTGGTTTCAAACAAGAAAGTTCTGGAACAGACAGACGGAGGCGGAGGGCGACTTTGTTTTATATAGTGATGATGACGAAAATAAGCGACATTTTTAATTTATCTTAGTAGGATGATAATCCTACTAAGACAAATTATCAGTATAAAAAACATGCTCGGTCTAATTACATCGATTACTAAATTACAAATGAAGCAAACTTTTTTACAATATTAAAACAGTAATTAATAACACCGGTGAATATTTATTATTAATAATAAATAACACAAAGCTCTTTTGATAGACACTTCTAAATTGCATATCAATTTGAAAAGATACGGTAATGGTGCAAAACAAAACCTGGATTATTTAAATAAAATTTCACATAACAGTACTTTGTGGTTACAAAATATAAACAAAATTGTCTCCGCTGTGTACGCTCAGATCTTTTAATTACGAAACGGTTTGTAATGTGCTTTTTAGTAATAGTCAGTAATTAATGAGAAAAAAAATATAGTAAGAGAGAATTCCAAACGCCGTCTTTGCTCGCTTATAGGTATGTCTAACGCTGGCTAAAACTTAAGAGATACTGAGGGAAATATGAAGCAAAAATAATATATTGGTATAAATAATAAAAATGTGTAGAAAAAGCTTACGTCGATAGGTGTGCGTTTAAGCAGGATGGTCCACAGTAACCATTTTTGCATTCACTTATTCCAACAGAACAATTACAAAATAATAAACAGTACGTATAGTTTCATTTTTGCCTCATTAAATATGTTATATTCGTTATTTATTTAATGTAATTTATTTAAAATAATAAATATTGTCCTTTATAGCATGACTAGCGATCCACTCGCGGCTTTGCCCGCGATAACTATAGCTGTTTCCTGTTTCCTGCTTCCAGCGGCCTTTTCGTAAAATAATAAAATGCCAGGAAAAACTTCAATGGTTCGGTCGTGTTGACGTCACAGCAGACAAACAGAATTACTTTCGCAGTTTTTGTATTAGTATGGATTACTTCCATTTGCTACATATTGGCATTTTAAAATGTGGTAATTTTTTTGTCTCTGAGTCTTCCACATCAGACGATTGTCATTTTTTTTCAGCTTCACGCTTTTCTGCACCAAGGACCTAGGCACACTCGTTCTCAACATTCCACCCGAATTCGAGACGTTGCATATTGAATTCCGAAACATCTCTTTTTTGGGTTCCACGCCCATTTTTGTCATACCTGAGAGCAAAATTAAAACAATACAAATATAAGCAATTAGGATCGAACCCACAACCTTCGCGTTACTATGAGACGTATCGAACTGTGCCACGAAGGCCACAAAGTTCAGTATTTTTTTATTTGTTATCGAAAACTACCCACCATATTGATGTATTTTCACTATCGAAGCATTTACTTGTTCAGATTTTAATTTTTTCACATTAACTGAAAATTGAGGACATTGATTTGACATGGACAGAAGGATATCGGAAAAACATAATATATGTAATCCGGAAGACCACTACTGATCGAGACGACTGTTGGTGGTAATAAGAAGATCTATTGTCCACTGGCCTCTCCCTAACATGAATCCAAAGTTCTTCCAAGCTCTTGGGGTGGAAGTGCAGCACAGTGGAAAACTACTCTGTTTGCTTTCTACTGACCTCTAAGTACGACGATGAAATGAATGACCGATAAAGCACTGAACAGCACGCAGCTCGGATTATCCGCATATCTGAAGTAACGAGCCGAAAGAACGACGACGTTTACCACAAGACCTTTTCCCCCCCCCGTCAGATCCCTGAGCTGCTGCCAACTCCATCTGAAGGTCCATAACCCAGGGACAGAGGATCAGATGGCCTCGTCCCGATATCGTTTCCCCTCTCCCCTGCTGGGTGCAATGAGATGACATTGTACACACAGTACCGTACCGTAATATATGTTATTACTATTTATAATTAAAAACATTTTTTATATATTGTAAATTTTTATAAAACTTTTTTTTTTCCTACAACGCAATGCGAATCTAAACGCGCCTGACGTTTTTTAATAGCAATATTACATTGCAGCTATTCTATTAACAGCGACACTTCAGGCGGTATTAATTGGTACAACTTTATTAAACTCCATTTACGTACTCTTTATGATATTTCATATACTTGCTAAATATGAGTTTCATAAAATTTCAATAACGCCATAACTACATTGTTTGATGAGGATTATGAACAAAAATCCAAAAAAGATGACTCATGTATGTATATTTAAGATTATGATAAGAATACATTTTTGAATATTATAGTTTACTGTACAAGTTACTAAATATTTAAAATTTTTAATTGCACCGTTTAAATGATGTCAATTGTTCGTAGTTTCAGCCGGTGCAGCCAGCAATAGGCTAATGACGGACAGAAATACTGTCAAAATGTATTTAAAAGTGATATATCTTTATGTTAATTTTTGTTTTCATATAAATGGGTACAGCGGATATTAATGTATTTAGTGAACAACTGTTATACTTAAAAATAGGAACTACTGTAATATAACGCTAACATTAAAAAGTAACATGATGCATATGCTGTAATTTTGATATAATTTATTCATGTAACGTATAAAAGTTAAAAGATTTAGTATTTAGATACTCTGGCAGCACTGACCCAGGCAATATGTCAAAGTGTTAGCTGTCAAATATAATTATATAAATAATTATTTGTTAGAAATTTGTTTACATTTCTTAACATTTATAGACGTATTATTAGTGCTTTTATATTCTTCAATAAGTATAAGACGACGTAAAGTGTACTGTGTTATGTCATTGGCGTTGTCTGTCATTGTGCTAACGGAAGGAATCAAAAATCTGGAACCCGGGAAGTATTTCTTCTTTAATTTAATACAAAACTAACAATCATTTTCACTACACAAAACTCATGTTTACAGTGAGTGTCGTCACTCCTCACATTTTGGCACCGTTATAATAGTAATAATAGTTTCCATTTTTAATATTAAAACTACCTTCTTGCATATTTTGAAATCATAATCATTTATTTCTATTTAGTTTTTATTATTAAATTACTATTCTTCTTGACTCTGTTCTCACAGTCTATTTTGTTTCCTAAATTTCAGTATATTAATAATGGAAAAGCAAATTATGACCCTTAAAGCCTCTGCAAAAGACCTAGAATGCAAACTGCAGCAAGCCTTACAAGAGCTAAAATCTACTCAAGACATGTGTAAGCAGCTTCTTCTGGAATGCGAGGATAGTAAGGAGAAAATTGCTATAATAATAAAAAAAATCTGATTTATAAAGCAAGCCTGCTGAGTTGCATGTAAACCTTTGAGAGGTGGCTCAGTGAGATGACCTAAATAGTATTGTTGGTAAATTTTGACCAGTGCAGAAGTAAACATGAGAGAGCTCTGGACTGAATTACAGAGCTTCAAATTCAATTTAAGGAGGCCATTCCTAATGTCTTGTGATAAAAAAAAAATAGAAAACACCTCATGTTCATACAATGAGCTGGTGGGATGTAACCCACAACTAAATTCCTACCAAAAACCTGTATCAATAGACCTGACGATATGATGATTCATGTGCTGAGCAAAATATCATGTTTTAATATACTAATAAAGTAAAAATATATATTAAAATTAATAAATTTATCTGTGGGTAGTTGCCAAAGTAAACGCAAATTTTTCTGTGCTCTCATTTTAATTTAATTTTTGTTATCTTTATTTAATATTATTATATTTAAAGTTATACAAATGCAGTCAAAGATTCCTGCACTTACCAGTGTTCGTATCCCTTAGCTAAATTAAACAGAATTAAATAACAACAACTTCCAAAACAGTAGGAGACTTTATTATTAAATTTTACAAATTGCATTTAAAAATAGAGTCCCTCAAACATAACAGTTCTGAACTGCAAGCACTGTTTGAAACAAAAATGGCTGAGTTCGAAAGAAATCTTCATAGTTCATCTATTCCTACTGCTAGCCCTACTTCCAATATTGAATCACAATTTAGTTCCTTCTAATTCGAAACAATTCTGAAGTTGTGGGTGACTCGGCCATACAAAAACTGCCATTTCCTCCAACACCTCACCCAAAAGTATAGTTATATCTGGTGAACTATTGGTTTATAAACTCTTATAAGGGCAACTAGAAAATATTACTCTTGTCGTACGTTAACTTACTTAATCTTGAACTGTATTCTAATACTCAATGAAGCAGGATTTGAATCTGTATCTTTGATTAATATGTTAAAGAGGTCACGGAAATTTAGCTAAAGATACTATATAGAAACTTAGAATAGAGAGGCAATTAACAAAAATATGTACAAAATCATATACATATAATATTTGATGAGAATATATATAAAGAAATATTACAATATCATCTTTAATCAAATGATCATTCTTTAAGATTAAAAGTATATTTAGTATTCGCAAAGAATAGCATAATTTGTCACTAAATTGTAACAATTACAGGAAGCGGACTTCATATCGTTCATTCACAGTCAAATGGGTGAACTCCATACCCCACAGAATACTTTGACCAGTCTAAGTGCTGGTTTCGGGGTGAATGTGGAAATGGCGGACGACAGTAACTTCCAGAATATTATATCGTCCTCGGAACCCACTTTTGTTATGTTTTACGCAACTTGTGAGTATTACTGTTTGTGTTCATTTTGGCAATGATTCAATGCATATGCATTTTAATATTAAAATGGCAGTATTGTCAGGCTATCATATTATTTAATATCTAAATTCTAACCCAATTCGTTCCAGGGTGCAGCCATTGCTCGACAGTGAAACCGGCGTTCAGTCGCCTAGCAACTGCACTAAAGAAGGAAAGCATTCCAGTGAAGGCGATAGCCGTCGAGGCCGCGGACAATGCCAAAGTGTCTGATTTTGCTTCGATACAGACGTTGCCCTCGTTCAAGATATACGCTTCCGGCAAGCGACTCGCCGATTACGAAGGGGACAGAAGCTTAGAAGATATGCTGAAGTTTTGTAAGTCCCACGCGAGAGTGCAGGACGAGTTGTGATATCTGTAAGTGTACGAAGGAATGTATTTGAAATGTTTGGTTTGTTTCTGGGACCTTGTTTGAATCATTATAAAGACAGCTAAATTTATTTAGTCAAACGTGTAATGTTTACTCGTTTCATTGTAAATTGGGGAGTGTTATATGTATTTTGTTGTATCTATCTGTTAGAAATAATAAGCCATAAATATTATGTTTTGATTTTTTTTTTATTTTGCATGTCGCTGTTTGATTGAAATGTGGTATAAAATCAAAACCACTATATTACAGTATATATTTTTATTATGTATGTATAATTGGGTTTAGTTATGTAATGTTATTGAAAATAATAAACTCATGCTAATATATTTACGAGTGTTTCCATATTTTTTTGCTATACATACATATAGGTGCAATCAAGACATCGCAACTACAGTAGTGCCGGGCAGACTACTGTAGCATCGTCGTGGAGTACCTTGGGGGAGGCCTATGTCTAGCAGTGGGCGTCGATAGGCTGAGAAACGAGCTATGAATACGTTTTGTATTTTTATATAACTTTATTTGCGTAGAAATTGTAATAAAAGCGAGATTTTGCAAATGCTTACATATATATGGAGATTAGCGGCCCACTTGCGACTTCGCCCACGTAAACTACAAAAACGCTGCAACAGCAATTTGCTTATTTTAATTTTAATTAAAAATTTATAAGCTGTACAAATTGAAAATGATATCTATAAGATCTTTAGATGCTGTAAGAGACCGACGAAAAGTGATAGAGTTTGGAGAAAAATGGAGAGTTGGTCTATTATTACTACTCCTTTAAAAAAACTAAAAATAAAAACATAAGCTTTCGCATTGAAAAGTAACAATAATGAAGGAACGTCAAACATACTGACAAAAAATTTTAATAATCATATATTCATACTCTATTACTTTTTTACAGTGCTTTTTCGTAATTACAATCAATGTACAGAAACAATTTTTTTTTCTGTTTTATTCACATTGTTTGTATAGGTTTCACATATACATATATTAAAATATACAAAATCGTATAGTATTTTTATATAAAAGCTAGCTGAATCATAGATGTTAATAAGGAAATGCTTTGTATTAGAAAAAATAAATTATTCATCTTTTTTAGTAAAAAGTACCTATTTGTATTCTAAATAGAAGTTCACAACCGCCTTTATAGTATACTTAACAGTATGAGTAGGATGTTTTTAGGTTTAGTATGTTTTCGTAACTTCCATATACGTACTTAGAAAAGTTTTTGTGTTCAAAAATTATAAATAGCTTTTGAGTAGTGGCGCAGTATAACAGCTGCTATATATAGCTAACTATACTATACGCGATGGTTGTGGGGTCAATTACTACTCGGGGAAATATTTAAATTATTTTTATTTCCCCGCTCTGGTGACAACACAAAGCGGGGTGTTGAGTTCGTTTTTCAGTTTCGAGCGGAAAGTGGTGAACGGAGAGTTTTGACTTTCTCTGAATACAATACAGTAGTAGTGGAACAGATTTTTACTATTTTTGAGTATAGTGCTGTGGTATTGATACATGTTACATGATAAAATCAGTTATAAAAAGTAATTTTGGGTAAAAAAATCGGATCGAATCGTCATAAAAGCTGCATTAAATAATATCTGATATTAAGTGTACTAATATCTATCATTATTTTTGGTTTATGCTCGTGCGATAAGTAGTATTAGTTGAATATGCCGTACAATTTGTTATATCACAGTAATGTTTGTTTTAAAAAATGTCTATGATAAGACTTTACAAGTTAGTTTTTTAAATAAACGCTAGATTAAAATACAAAAGTTTCTAATGGTTCATACACAATTTTCTACACTTTTTAATTCAAATTCAAAATATTGTTTATTCGAGTGCACTTTTTCAAGCGGTTTTAAATCGTCGAATAAACAATTGGTCTGAGAAGAGCCGGTAAGTAACTCAACCGTTGCTCTTTTCAGTACAGTTGTTCTTTTAATATAAATATTAATTTATAAGTTTAATTTTAAATATATGAAATCAAATGACTGTATTTCCTCACATTTCATCCTTTTAATGTCCTTGATCAGATCAGGATGTATATACTCGTATATAATTGGTTATAAGCGTTACATATTTACATGTTGTGAATATAAAGTAATGTGTAATCTACCATAGGGCTTCTAATATAGAGATATCGGTATTGCGGGATCCTGCGTGGTTTTCCAAACCCGCGTGTTGCGGGATTATGGGTGCGGGATCCGCGGGATTTGCGTAACTAGAAAGAAATATGCGTTCAGCCTCTCGTTTACACAATCTTCAAATAAACAACCTTTGATTTGATTTTGAACAGAGATTGGAAACCTTAATCTATCATCTTTACTCATCTCCTGTATCATGTAAGATAAGTCGCACACTATGTTCTCTGCTCGCTCATTCTTGAGATGTTCTTTTTTATTTAATAGACAAGGCAAACGAGCGTTCGGGTCACCGGATGGTAAGTGATCACCGCCGCACACGACCCCGTGTAAACCAGAAGAGCTACAGGGATTTTACATTATATATGGCGGAACTCACATATCCCCTATCATATTTTTTTAACAAATTTTAAAGTGTTCGCACACCAAGGAAATTGAAAAAAACATATTTAGAAAACGTATAAAAATTTGAGCGCAGCGGGTTATGAACCCGCGCCTCTTGAACGGTTTTCAAGAGGCGCGGGACCACAGTCTACCTGTGACCACGGACTACTGTAAAGTGTTCGAAACGTAGGGTTCTACAAATGTATTTTTGAATACCAAAATTATACGCGAGTAATCCGGTCAAAATAGTTTCATTTCGAAATGTATAATATATCCGTTCATAATCGTAAACTTATAGTAATAAAGCAATAACATAGAGTTAGGTGATCGCACTTTAATAGAATGGGTAGTCCAGTACAAAGGAGAAAGCCGCTCCCCGTACAGCCGGCTAGGAAATGTTTACTACAGGTTTTCTGACCGGTCCCTAATTGCGGCAAACACAGAGTCACTCACTCGCTAGGCATGCATTTACTTCAAATAGTACTTGAATAAATATTATGTCACAATTTTCTGTATTGAACGAAATTACCTTTTTAGATTGTTAGCCTAATTGTCTATTTCAATGTTATGGGCTCATTATACATTTGTGTCTGTTCATTTAGACAGAGCTGTCTTTTTTCTAATATTTTCTTTCTTTTATACTTTTAGCTATACCTAACAAGTTTATTAGAACCCCTCTGTGATAATTACAAATAATACAATACGGTAGTAGTGAAACTGCTTTTTTCTATTTTTGAGTATAGTGCAGCGGTAAAAAAGTAATTTTATAAACTTTGTTAAAACTGTTAACTGGCTACCTGTGATAATTAACAAAAATTTTACTATATTTCGTAAGCTTTGTATATATTCTTTATTGCACTTGAAAAACAAACAAAGTTACGGAAAAGTGGTCAGCAGTAAGTACTTATATTATCGAAAAGAGATTTCTTCCAGCCAACCTGTGGGTATAGCGGAAATACAATTCGGTACACAAACAAATTACGATAGTTGAAGTAAATTATAAATATACACATTTGTGTATATTTATATTTTATTTAATACATTTATATAATTTATGTATTATTTAATACATAAACAATATTATAAACTGTTCCTTGTTTTTATCTCCACTTTTTTCCCGCATAGCAGGGTAATAAAATCGAGATTGCGTGTTGAGTGGCTCAACTCTACGCCCCGTTTTGTCTTAGGCATCAGAGTGGAGAAATGAAGATATTTTAAATATAACAACCCCCGAGTGGGAATCGAACCCACAATTAATAGTGTTAATTGGTAGACGCTGTCATGACCTCTTAACTATTCATATTTATTGTATTCTGAAAATATGGTCACTGTTTAGGTAACATAAGGTCAAGAGAAAGTGAAACGACACACTTGGCAACATTTACTTAACATTTTATTTTATATATTTCTTTTTGTAAATAACATTTATTAAATACGTATATAATCCGACTACGTTATATACTGATACAATAATTACACGGTCACAGCTCTATAGGTACAGGGCGTAATTATATAAGAAGTTTCCTCTCTAAAAAAAGTGAATGTGCCAACGTAATCAAAATAATTATTTGTGCCAGAAATCATCTGTGATACACTGATCTCACACTATGGCCTGCTGGTTTTTATTAAACGTCACTTCCTACCATCTTCATTTGGCATAACAATACACGGTTAACATGAAAATGCTAATTACAGAAGCAATTATATATATTATGTTTATTTGACACTTGACATTTAATTTGGCAGAAAGAATTTAGTGTAATGTCACATTTTTTTTACATTCGCCTTTAATTTGAATCTATAATTTAGCTACTTTTCCATGATGGAAGTATTAGGTGTAAATAGAAAAAACTTGGTCTATACGTGTTTTTTTATTTACAAACTATACTTAAAATATGATGTGATCGCTTACTACAATAATGAAAATGATAAATTACAGACTGTCATTAAATTACAGTTGAGTGTACTACTTGATTTTTTGTCATAAATTAAGTTAAAAACAAAAACAGTTGTAATAAGCGTATAAGAATTTCGTCAGCGCTTGTACGTTATCAAACAGGCGCGGATTCAATTCCCGCTACGTTCAAATATTTATACGATTTCTAAAACTGATTTTCAATTTCCTAAGTGTGTGAATAACACTTTAGAAAATGTTAAAAATAAATTTTAAGTGTTGATTGAACCCGTAATATAAGTTGTTCTAACACCACACCAAGGTCAATCAAATATATATGCATTACTAACGCTATTTGAAATCTATTCCCACTTCCCGAAAGTGGAAGCATTACGCGTAGATATGAGACGATATTGAAATGTTTAGTTCAATTATTTTATATTTTTTAAAATAAATACATTATGGCGCCAATGTTGTAGTGGTGCGGCTGCATAGACGGTTGTGGGTTTGAATCTGATGCGGACCTCTAATGTTATTGATATA
Organism: Podotricha telesiphe; assembly: GCA_038994665.1. Lineage (NCBI taxonomy): Eukaryota > Metazoa > Arthropoda > Insecta > Lepidoptera > Nymphalidae > Podotricha > Podotricha telesiphe. The sequence goes on along the minus strand of JAOYRR010000020.1, from coordinate 164,373 downwards.
TATAGCTTATAATTTAAATATAGGTTATTCTCAGATCTGGAGTTGGACAATCTAAAGTCGCTTTTCCCTTATTTATAATCAAGTTTTGCTATTTATTCAAATAAATGAAATCCAAAGTGGTCATCAGTGCAGTGGGCCAGCTCGCCCTAGGCTTACGATTGGTTGTGGTTATTCCCACCCGGTGGAATGATTATATTTAAGATAAAACAACCATTTCTCATGCCTAATAAAAGCGGCTTTGAGTTTCGCTCCATTCAACTCACGTGTCTCGATTTTGCTTGGGTGGATAGTGGAAGCAAGTTTCTTGACACTAGGTTCTCTCCTGATTGGCGATGAGCTGAAAAATATATGCTAAAAGATATAATTTTAGTATACCTTTTGAAATCTGTTTCTTCTAACATAGGCTTTTTGTCAACTACCAGGGATGATTTTTAGAAAATGCAACGATTACAATTCTTACATAATAGATTTTAATTGTAAAAATATTTATTTGTTAATAGGTATGTCTGACCTTTCAAAATATTACAAACCTTTAAAAAAATAGCTTTATTTTTAATAATGATTGTTAATTTAAACTTTATTATATACTTTATTAGCTACCGGCTCGCTGCTTCGCCTGTGTAAACTACATGACTAAACTATTTCGTATTTCCCTCGCCCGCGTTCTCACTTAAATCACAAACTATGCTTCAATTTATAATTTAATGGTTGTAACGTGTTTGTTTATAAACCGATTGCAATTAAATAAGCAATAAATGTTAAGATAAGCTTACTACATTACAATTATCAATATGCACTTAAATTAGTTAAGCCGTTTTTTTATTATTACCGTGCACAAATAAATTAGGAAACAAAATATAAAAAAATCATTGTTTTGGATTCTATTGTATCGATAAATGCTCCTAATAGTATATTTTTTCATATATCTTCCATGTACAGACAGCGATCTTTTACATTTTTATTATATGCTCAGATAGTCTTTTTTTAATATAATTGTTAGAAGTTGTGTGACTATAATAAAACGTTGATATTTTTATAAACAAATATTTTATTGTTGTTATTTTAGATTATTATATAGGAAAATTATATAAAAAAAATTGTCTGTATAATAATTAAACAGATATAGATATATACGTTTAGACCAAACTAGGCATCAACTGGACGCAGTTGCTATAGTATTTAGCTATATACTGTAGTAAAAATGTTTTAAAGTACTATTTTCTGTATGTGTCTAAAATTTAAAATTTAAATAGGTTTTCGAACCTTGTTTCGAAATTGCGTGTAGAGTGGCTGAACGCAAGGCCACCCTTTTTCTATCACACCGGGAAAATGACAATAGTTACTTACCATTTTCTGGGTGAAATGGTTGAATTTTTTTTCATTGACACCAATGATATTTTGAATAATTAACCAATCATTATCTTTTGAAACAAGTACCTGCAATGATAGAGTAACTGAAATTTCATCAAAATCAGCGCAATTTATGTGGTAAGTTAGCAGGTACACATATAGATATTTCATAGTGTATTAGCACGCATGACAAATTACCGTTTTTAAATGTATTGACGCCAATATGTCGTAAGAGCCTGAAAGCCTGGACACGTTGTTTGCAGATTCAATTCTATTACATGGAATAAGCTGTATTGAAAATATAAATATAAGAAATTATGTATTATTTGTCATTTAATACAAACTGATAGAGATTGTTAATGTGCGGAAACCGAAAGCAAGTTTTTTTTGTTTACATATCTACATTTATAATATATCGTTTTGCTTTGAGCTTATTGTCGTACAGTGGAACAGCGTGACTGTAAATGCGATGGTAGTGGGTTCAATTCGTGCTCGAGGGAGTTTTTATATTTAAGAATTCCGAAACTCAACACACAATCTTGAGTTTCGATTCGAGCGGAAAGGGAAAGTTTTAATTGTTCCGACCCAAGGTTTTTTTTGTCGTCCATGCTTACCGGGATAAAGCGTAAAGCTGTTTATTGCTTAACTAGACCGAGGAACATTTATTAATATTATTTCTCCGATTAATATTTGCAGCTATTATATATATTAATACACCGTGATGGTGTGTGAACTTTTATGCAATTCTTGATTATGTATGTCATATTTTTTTAAAATAACTCTTTTTTTCCGACAAACGTAGGTCTTAGTGAAATCAATGATTTCCCAAAAATAATACAGTATATCAGTTACGGTTGATTAAAGCATATACACTTAAGTTAGTTTTACATTTAAGCAAGATTCCCACGACTGATCGAATTTCGCAAATGAAATATGAACGTAAGTCCTTTCAATTCTGTGTACAACATGTTTGAAATATTAGTTGTGGTGAAAAAAAGCAGCTTCACGGTATTTCCCGCTAAGCAGTGTAGTCAGAGAGAACCTAACCTAAGTTCTCCACTTTCCGCCCAATATCAAGAAGAGCGTGTGAGTGACGGAACTCAAAGTTGTCTTCTCATGAATTTTCTATATATTTATGTTAAAAACTGGAATATACTTAAAATTTATACCAACTAAAGGCTTTACATTACGCTCATTCAAAGGTTATGTATATACTCGCTCATCGCCGTTATATAATTTTAATATTTACTTATTATTTACTTATGACATAACTTCTTAAATTCACCTCAATTATTGAAGCTTCACATAATCATGACGCGTCATAAACGATTTACGACGCTTAAAAGTAATGCAAATAATTCTAGTGTCGATTCTCAATTCCAGATTTGAATCCACCATTTATACCAAACTGTTGTTTAAACCTGTCTGTGAATTGATAAATTTCTTCCTTTCGTTTTCATTTATAAATGAGTGGTGAAGGTGTAATAAAATTGATTGTGTACGATTTGAACCTACATTAGTTGTAGCTGATTACCACTATGGTCTTAGCGTTTGTTGAATATTAAATATTTGCGTATTAGGTCATTGGCATTTCGTTAAAAAATGCAGGCAATGCAATTTGTATAGTAGATATGCCAAGTATTTTTAAATTGACCCTAAGTAATATATTAGATACTAAATAGTAATTTTGGATATATACGGCTTAAGTTTCTGACTTCGGCAATCATTTCTTAGTGCCTTACAGAATATTTTAAACATTTCTTACTGTTTTTCAACAAGATTTTATTGTTAGTATCACTTAAAAGGACAATATTGACAGTAAAAACTGCGTATATATGTAAACCTCAGCTTTAAACCAGCAAGGCTAAGTAGCTAACAGTTAAAATTTTAATTCTCACAATTTAAGTATTTTTATCACATTTTTATTAGCTTGACAAGTATCAATCGATTGTTTAACTTATCAATGGTAGAAAATCTTGCTACGACAAGAATGTCGTTACTATTATAAAATATATGTCCGCATTTAATTATATATGATAGATACTTACGGGACAGGTGTTTTTTTAAAGTTGCTTAAAAAGTGTAGGCAGCAAAGTGGCAGTTACAGTAGTAATGAATGCGAATACGAATTCGATTAATAGCTGATGATTTGAATGAGTATTCAGTACAAATAATGTGTACGACAATCGAAAGCTAGCTTCGCGTCTTCACATTTTCTATACAGAGCAGTCATTATGGGCTTGCATAACCGACATATGTTATAATTAAAAATTCTTTTATTCTATACATATTCTTTTCTTTTCAGATTATAATATAAATAAAATAAAGTGATTTAAAAGTTATATATATATTTTTATAGCTATAACAAGCTTTGCTGCTTTATCACAGTAAATTCTTTTGACTATAGATATTTTAAAAATATTATACGTTTTCGTATATAATTTTTTGCATATCTGCTTGTTATATATCCGATCAGAGCTGTGTATTTTATTTCAAATAATTAAGTAATTAAATTTCCTTGGTTACACATACTCGTAAACGTTTAATTATTTCGAAATTGATTCATAATGTAAGTAAAATTTATTTATTTAGCCTTTTTTTATATTTAATAATGAAACATAATACATATATATTAAATTGTAATTAAAATATTCAAAGAAACTATAACCACGACTATGAATATATTATATTATTTGTTAGAAAAGGAATATTTCGTTATGGTACCGTTATTTAACAATGTAAACAGTAGTTTTACATGCTCAGCACATTTTGCTTGCGAAGTAGGGGTGCACATTCACTGTCTTATAAAAGGCTTGTTGTCTTGCCGAAGCTACAAGAGTTTACATTGGTGCGGGAAGGAGAAACCACGCACCATGGCTTACCGTTTTGCCGTGAGTAGCTTTAATCTTGCTATCTATTTCTCATATAAACATATACCTATTAATTAGATAACCTAATAACATCTCATTAGTATATTAATTGAAAATGAAAGTTGTTTAAATAATGTGAATATAAGCTTATTGTAATTTGAAATTTAATTAAAACTTAATATTACTATAGTGTAAGATGAAAGTTCAATATCCTATAAGTTTCCGTGCCAAAGTGCGCACAGTACCTATATCCTCCGGTTACGTCACCCGGAACACTCGTGAACTAGACATTCGTCTGGTGCAAGTATTACCGCTTTCGATTTCATCTCAACGAGCTTATCTAGGATCGTTATATAACTAACTATAGCTGTGTGACTATAAAATCTACAAATATGTAAATATTACATTTCAGCTGAGCTGTATTCTGCTGGCTGGCATTGGCATCTGCACCGCGACTTTTGGAAATGAACAGTTAGTATCTTCGTGTTCTTTTTTTCATACACAGGTGTTTAACTGATTTCTCGTATAAATTATGGTTCAGACCGTTTATTTAACCATTAGACTAGAGACGAGTGCGTTTACCGGAACCGCAAAACACCTGTGGATGGAAGCATTTAATTGAAATGTCTGTAGTTAACGATTTCTCACGTATTTGTTGTGGTAAATTGTGAAAATCCATTGTGTCTTCACCCTTATGTTTTCACTGCCGTCACACCCGACCCTGCTCTGCGACCTATTGTAGCTGAGGTTTCTCATAGTTGTATCTTTATATTTGCCATTCCGCTGTTTGCAGTGATAATGAAGACGCAATGCGACAATGGTATTGTATTAAATGTTATTGTATTTTTTATATTTAACAGCGTCCACATTCGGGTCCATATACCTGAAGATCATCATTCAAAAGAAGTGGTAGTACACCATGATGACCATGGACACGGAGGCGGTGGTGGTGGTGGTGGATATGGTAGTCATGGAGGTGGTCTAGCCGAAAATTTACATGGAGGTTTTATTGATCATCTTAAAGAGAGTGGTGGTCATGGCGGAGGCGGTTATGGAGGAGGATTTGGAGGTGGCCATGGAGGAGGCTTTGGAGGTGGCCATGGGGGAGGCTTTGGAGGTGGCCATGGGGGAGGCTTTGGAGGTGGCCATGGGGGAGGCTTTGGAGGTGGCCATGGCGGAGGTTTTGGAGGTGGACATGATATCGGTGGTGACCACGGATTTGGAGGTGGCCATGACGGAGGTTTTGGAGGTGGACATGATATCGGTGGTGACCACGGATTTGGAGGTGGACATGGTGGAGGATTAGGCGGTAGTCATGACTTTGGAGGTGACCATTCAGGAGGAGGATATGGCGATGGGCATAATATAGGTGGAGGCTATGGAGGAGGTCATGATAGTAGTCATGGTAATGATGGTGGTCATTCTATTGATTTAGGGGGAGGCGGTCACGGAGGTCATGACATAGATGGTGGACACGGAGGTGATTTTGGAGGTTATGATCTAGGAGGAAGCAGTGGGGGACACGGTGGAGGACATGGGGGTGGTTTTGAAGAAATTGGCGGAGGCGGCGGCTATGGTGGCGGGCATGATGCTAACATCGGTGGAGATCACGGTGGAAATCATGGAGATAGTTTCGGCGGTGGTCATGGAGGCGGTTTCAGCGTTGGTCACGGAGGTGGTTTCAGCGGTGGTCACGGAGGTGGTTTCAGCGGTGGTCATGGAGGTGGTTTAGGCGGTGGTTATGGAGGTAGTCACAGCGGCAGTTTTATCGGCGGAGGTCATAGTTCTGGCGGTTTTGAAATCGGGAGCAGTTTAGGCGGACACGGAGGGCATGACGATCACAGCAGCGGTGGATCTAGCCACGGATTCTCAGGTCAAGACAGCTACAGTGTCGGCTATTCTGGCCATGATAGCCACGGGTCAGGCGGACTCGGAAGCTATGGTAGTGGGGGCCACGGAAGTGGACTCGGAGGGGGTTTTGGAGGAGGAAGTCATGGTGGACAAGATAGTTACTCCGTAGTGAGTGTGCAGTCATTAGGAGGAGGCGGAGGAAGTCATGGTGGAGACAGCTATAGTGTAGGCGGTGGTCATGGATCAGGCTTTGGAGGCTATGGAGGCGGACATGGCAATAGCTACAGTATTGCTGGATCTGGAGGTCATGGAGGCCACGGGGGCTTTAGTTTATCTGACTTAGGCGGTCATGGCGGTATTGGCCATGGCAGTGTCGGCCATGGCGGTGGTGGCAGCAGCTTTGGTGATAGTTATACGAATGCGCTAGGCGCTGGTCACGGAGGAGGTCCATATCACAAACGAAAATAATAAATATCAAAATTGGAAATGATACTTGTTATAATTGTCAACTAAGTCATAGTATTCGCTGGGAAATACGGTGAGATCCAGTATTACAGTACAACTCTTGTAAGTTATGTAGTTTTAAGATATTGTTATAATATTATTAATAAATGTTATTTAAATATTGCGTGTTTCATTTATCATACATTGAAAATAATATATTTAATACGTACGGAACATTTTAAAAGTACTTAAAATAACTAAGTTTTTATGCATAATTGTAGATATCAATTTAAATCATATAAAAAAAGGACGATCTTATGTTTTTTCCAATGACAAATTAAGAATTATATACAACAACAAAATTATAGTTTTTCCTAAAGTCATTGTATTGACTTCCGCAATCATTTCTTTTTATATGTGTATCATGTGCTACTTTCTGTCGAGTAATCTCACGTATTTAGTAGATATGCATAAGTTTAAAAACGAGATAATAAAAATATATTAGATAATAAAACGAAAAAATTCTAGATTTTTTTTGTTTCGTTAGACATAAGTAAATACTTTTAAAAATTTATGTAACTTTTTGTATCTTTGATGCAATGCTGGTGCATTTCAATTCAACTACGAAGTAAATATTTAAAACATAAAATGTGCATAGTTCTTCAATTTCCTTAGACGAAAACCTTTGAATTCCACTAGTATGGTCCGACACTTAAATAAACTGAAAATAGAGCGGTATCCTTCAGGAAAGTAGGCACTTTCTTTTTATCCCACAAAATATGTAAGGCAAATCAAGGCAAATCGATTTCATTTAAACATATAAAGCTTTTATATTAATAACTTGGTGCTAACTTCGCATTCTAGATATATATATATATAATATAATTTTTAAATTATACTAAGTAATTTCTACGAACTAACATAGCTCTTATCGGATGAGTATAAGGAAAAATGTAGCTTTATGTAATACGACTACGAGAAAGTGATAAGTGGGAAGTGGTCATTATGTTTAAAACAATTACCTGTCATGTAAAGAACGCGCGCATGAAGTTAAAAATAATGTAGTACTTTTTTACTATATTTAAAATTTGAGCGCAGCGGGATTTTTTACTTTTTCTATATATGTATTTTTCAAAGTATTGTTCTAAGTGTGCGAATAATAGTTTAAAAAATGTTAAAAAATATTTAATACATAGCATTCTCTCTTGCCAAGCGATTGTTCGTAGAATAATGTTTGGGTGGCAGAGTTTTGTGAAAATCTCTCTACAGAGATGCTAACAACAAATATAAGTTGTAATAAGCGTATAAGAATTTCGACCTAGCCGGATGTAGAACACATGGCTTAGCGGTCAGAGCGCTTGAACGGTATCAAGCGATACCACTGCGTTCAAATTTTTATACGTTTCCTAAATATGTATTTTTCATAATGCAATATTTTTTTTCTCAGTCAGTGTAATTTAAGTTCCGATGGTGGTGAGTTAATTTGGATTACACAGAACGATAAAGGCTAACCTTGGGTAAAAGATGGAATATTTATATTTAAAAAATTATAGAGAACAGTCTTTTAAAACGTTCTATATATATTTTTATTATTTAGTCCTAAAAATTAGCTTTGAAGCAAAACAATAATAATATTGTATGTTTATGTATTTTTCAATTTAGTCGATAATTTAAAAATCATTATTGATGTTTATAAAGTAATTTGATTTTGCCCATTTACATTTCAGTAGGTATATTTATTGATAGAACCAGTTATTAGTTGGTTTTGGTAACTGAATTTATTTATTTTTATCAATACGTGGCGTTAAACGCCGTTGTTACGTAAATTAGGTAATTTTTTTTTGGTATGTTTATTTTGTATAGAAAAATTCAAATAATTTACTTTTCTTTTTAGCAGGTTAGATAAATTGGTATTTTTTCAATATATTTATTAATGATTATATATAAGTGACAATAACAGATGATATCGCGACGTCGATCACGGTTGATGCTTAATGACCTTTGCGGCTGTGAGAATGCACTGAAACGGAGTTTCTAACATCTTGAGAACTTTATTATTACAATTCTTCGTCAAGCTCGGCATGTCGTGAGAATTTGACGATTAAAATAATTAACCTTTCTATTATATAGACAAATGTGTTCCTTCCTACATCAACTAGTTCCTTAGTTTTATGGAAAAATGTGGTATTAATGATATTACTTTCGTAAAACATAATGTGGATTAATGATAAATAGAAATTTTTTTGTTTTAACGATTACGTATTATTTTTGGTAAAATCATTTTGTTTTAGGCAGGTATATTACAATTAGCGAAGCGAATAGACATATTTTTTAGACAAGTTAAAGTCAATATAAAATAACTTACGTAAGTTTATTTATCTTAAGCCTGTGCTTAATCCGGTTGTGCAATCACCCTTCACTTCCGGTCGTCAGGGTTCCCATGAATCATGGTAGAAATCTCGCCCAACGAATTTCCTGTTTCAATCCACAATCACGATAAAGAAAGACTTTTTGTATGAAAATAAATATTAGTACATTCATATTTTTTTATTCTATAATATAATTAATTAAAGTCAAGTAGTGTACATTATTTTTTATTAAATTATAATGAAACCTTGTAAACTACGCCTGAAAAAAAAATATTGCAAAAGTATAAGTAGCATTTATACGTATCGATTTTGTAGGCGCTATTCTTACTATCAAGTCAAATTGCCTAAATAACCATAACAGGCGCAAAATAATATACTTTTATATTACTTCCTCTAAGAAAACTTTAGTGAGTTAGAATTTAACTACGACTAAACTATAATAGGACTACGCGTTAATGCCTCCGAATCACTAAATTATAAATAGACGCAACTAATAAATAATAAAAAATATATAATATACTTGATCTTGGCGTAAAAAATAGCAAAATATGTATGTATAACATTTATTACAATTAGTATAATGTTAACTACAAATTCGTACGAAATGCCTAATATCTTTTTGAGTTCTATTTAAATTAAAATAAAACGTATAATTTATAAATATTGTAAGTTACCACAGGATTATGCCCTCATATCACTACATGCATTCCTTTGAGGACCTTTATTCTGACGTCACTATACACATCCGAATTCACTTTTAAAGTTAACTTATCTACACAGTTTAAATTTTATCACCATATTTCAGTTTTCCTCTGACTAATAAACTATCTTGTGCATGTGAATGTGATTCTGGACTTTGTAATAATCGTGGCCTGGGCTCTCTGTGCTTCTGAGTTTCTTTCAAGAAATATCGGTTTCCTGATTCCACGTCTTTATTTAATTTTATGTCGGTTGAGAACTTAGAAGGTGTAAGTGGGTTTTCTGTACTTTGCAGAGTGTAATAATTAGGAGTCGATGGTGCGGGTGGAGGCCCCGTCGTCGATACTGATAGAGCTTCTGCATATTGTTGGAATGACAACTCATTTGATGAATCTGAAGCAGACATTTGGTCCCCATGCAAAGCTTTGGCTGCCATAAGAGAGTAATACTGATGTGAAGGAGTATTCTCTTTTAACATAAAAGTAGGGGATGTAACAGTATCACCATTTTGATGTTGGTCAAATTGTCCTATATTTTCTAGCGCAGTGGGGCCGTCACTGTCTAAGCCGTCAATGAAACTTTCATCCTCCATGTGACCTACAAAGGACACGTGATCTTTACCACCAAAACTTATATTTTGCGTTGATATTGATTTCTTTTTACCATTTTTGTTCCGGTTGGAGTATTCAACATCGTTCTTATCTTCAGAAGTGTAAATATTGGATGAAGATGCATATGTATCATATTCAAAATTATTAGAATAACTGTCTTTAAAATTAGCAAATGGATCCCTCAATTTCGTTAATCCCGCGTGTGGGGCGGACGGACCGGAATATCTTTTTGGTTTGTAGTCGTGCACTACTGTTGATGATGTAGAGAACGGCGCCGGAGGACTTGAGGGCTGTACTCTGTAGTCGTTTTTATTGTAATAGGAAGCAGCAGCATTTCTAGACTTTTTATGGCTGTCTTTATATCCATATTCTGGGACAGCCTTATATTGTTCAAAGTTTCCTTCCTCTGACGCGTCGAATGTTGGAATTATATACGAAGGTCTCTGTAGTTTAACCGGACCATTGGTGGGAGAGTATATACTTTCATAATAAGAAAAATCACCTGATGAAGGTTTTAAGGTGTTTTTGCTTTTGAGGTAATGTTTAGTCTTTAGTCTACTGCTTGTGGGGATTCTTAATCCTTGACTATTATAAGACACTTTGGGAGGAAGACCCAATGCCTCTTTGTTTATATCTACGTCTGCAGGAATTTCGCCATGGTCGTGAAATATGTGGTCATGCGTGACTTCTCTCGGATTGTACGCGGCGTATTCGAAGTGGGCAGGGTTATTTATTGCGCCAACTGCTGCTAACCCAGCAAAAGGATTAGAAGCAACTGCTAGTAATTGGTGGCCACCTTTTATTGGTATTATCTGTTGACCATTAGATATAACGGGCAATCCATTGAAAGGGTCAACTCCAACGACACCATTTAATTTAGAATCACCGAGAAACATTTTGTGTATATGTTCCTCACTATATGTGTGAATGTGCTCCGTATCACCATCTACAATTTTCTCGACTCGAGGTGGTTTTCTTATTTTTCTTATGGTTCCGGTAGTATCAATATCCGAGTAAAACTGTTCATGAAAAGTTGATACAGGATGTTCACCATCCGTATCCGCATTCGGCGGAGGCTGTGGCTTGTTACGTAAGACTACTCGTTTCGGTTTTACTTGTCTAATAATTTTTTTTCGCGGCAGTTCATTTACTTTTATAACTTTCAAACGTTTCGATCGCTGAGCCGGAGGATGAGCAGGATACGACTGAGGGGCATAGTCTAAATTCTCAGATATATCATCCTCAGATTCATCTATGTCAGACGGTGTCGGTCCGTAGTACCCGCGCGCGTGATACAAAGGCAATAGCTGAGACGCCGCTGGAGCGACGGCCGGCAGTCGCGATGGATTCTCATCGTATAGATCTACGGGGTTAATTGGTAGGATATTTGCCATAGCTGGCAAGGCGACGCTCGTGGGTACCGCAACTGTGCCCTCTGCGTTCGGCATGTACGCTGGTGCATATTGAGGCGGCGCTGAGTGGTTCGTTATGTAAATTTTCTTATGGTGGTGTATATGTTTCACTTTCTGTGGTAGATGTATGCGGATCTTTTTCCTGTAACAATAACAAATGTGGTATACTAAGTGTGCTCCGTTAATTTTCGTTAATACACTAATTAAAACTCGGGAAAATCATATGTAGCGATGGCATTGACTTTCGCTACATATGATTGCAGGTTTCGCCTGTTTTTCTTTTGGTTCCGCCTAGAGTCAACGGCATGCGTGACTCGCCACTCGGGCTTTCCCTTTCAGCGTCGCGACGTCGCTGCCCTGTTTAACGGTCACACGACATATATGTATAACTCTCAATACAAATCCGCCTTTATTTCTTTTAATATTGCAAAGTATAATCCCCTTTCTAAAATAAAATTTTGTGAAATAGTCGCTTAGCAAATATTCAAATTATACTACATGTCGCTGCGTCCTTATGTTTTATTTTAATCGCTAAGCTAAAGTATTCATCATTTTCGCAAATTCTTTACAGATTGTAGATTATTATTTAAATTAATTTATAAATATAATAAAATGCACTTACTTAGGTCCATCTGCCTTTACAGAGATGGAAGCAACAGCTACAAGAAGAGTGAACTGTAAAAAATGAAAATAAATGTTACAATAATTATATAACCTACTTCAAAAAGTAAGACAAATTAGCTTATATTAAATAAACAGAAAAATTTAAATACAAAAATTGTTTGTATCATTGTAAAAAAAATAAAACTTCGTAACAGTTTAAATTACTAGGATTTTTTAATGAATCTGATATTTTACTCAAATTTGCAATTACACTTCACAATCACATTTTGAATCACTGAAAAGTCCTTTATAAATTTCACCAAGCACTTGACACAAGATCACCAAAAACTCCAAAGATACCGACCAATTTCAACCAATCCATCGCCGTCTGGTGCTCGGCGATCGCCGAATTTCTATTTAAGTTTTAATATTATTTAACTTTTTATACTTTTGCAAAGACAAAACCACACAGGAGTCCGGGCTCGTATGATATTAGGCCGCGAGGCGCGTGTTTATTTATAACATTCATTTTCACGCCTGAAAGACTACAGCGTGGCTTGTACTCATAGCAACCCCAAAAAGTAGTGCAAATTTAAATAATATTTTTAAAGAAATTCTCAGTAAATTATATATTTAAAAGTAAAGCTATTCGTCAAAGATGCGGCTCTTTTAGAATAACTCTTGTAAATGATAATCCCTAAGGTTAAGGGCGGCCTCAAGGTGGCGACTCAAGGCCGCGGAGAAATGGAAATAATTTAAATATAACTATATAATAATAAAATAATTTAAATATTCCTCTAGGTAAGAATCAATATTTACAACCAACATTACATCAATATTTACATTTAAATTTAAACACTGTCCCACTTCGTTTTAGTTGAAATATAAAGTACTTAGGCGACTACCCAGCTATGGAGATGACACATGAGTTTTGTCGTACAATTTCGAGGTAAGAAGGAAAGGCAGGGAACAAGCAAACTTTACATGTTAAAAAAGAAAGTAATTAGAATATGCTTAAGTTTACTTTCTTATGATCCAGGTCGTCATGACAAGCAAATTATAAGGTAATATGAGTCAAAATAGTGTTGTAAAATTCCTAAATTAAGACAGACAAATATATACATACATACAGGTGATATATACATACAGGTGATATATACATATACACAGGTGATATAAATATATACAGGTGAAGCTAATAGAAGAGTGTTGAAATATTACAGCAGGGATTGTTCTTAAAGAAACCATTGCGTTAAATGTAAAGCTTCAATTTCAAACATTAAAACGATTTTAATTTGTTTTAATAAAGAAAAAGACGGTTTATTTTTATTCACATTAGTATAACTAACGTTTTTGCGACTGCATGAATTAATTGATAGACTATTAGGTACTTATCAATTAGTTGAGTACAGCCTTAAAGATAAATTATATTTGTGTGTAACAATATAATATTACAGAAATTACACCACAAATTAGAGATGTAGCCGACAATAAATCATATTCTGTCGACTGCTGATTAGGAGCTCGGTTATAAAGATGAACGCGAGTAGTACTGAGAAACAACTCACGCGATCCCCTGTATCCGCGTTACACTATACTTAGGGTTAACAAAAAGTTGCAATTGCAAAGATAATTCGATATATATAAAATTCGAAATATTTCGATAATAAAATTCTGTAAAGTAAATAAATTTGTAAATACCATTTTAATTTACAATCTTTTTACTAATAAAATACGAGATAAATAAATTAATAATAATATTATATATAAATCTGAGGAGGCTTTGCGTCAAAAGTTACAAGTTATGATATGAGCTGGGATTGCAAGATCTGGATAAAATAAATAATATAACCATACAAATGTTGATTGTTTTACATAGAATACGTAAATAAACAATGCACATCTGTGATTTAAATCACAAGCTTTTGTCAATTTTCTGATAACGATTTAAGTATTTTTTTACTTTGCACCAATATGGTTATGATTTATACTACTTTTTTTATGTTTTATCTCTTGTCAGAGAGAACGGTGCGCCAAACGCTTCTGTCCCTACATACTTTTTTCTCAACCTCATCAACCTCCTCCGGGGAGTCCTCATGGTTTTTACGTAACCTTCCTCTAGTATCATCGATACTGTGTGCTCGAAAGTCATCTGAGGTCTCCCTCTAATCCGTCCACTACAAATAAATGTCCACACAACAGAAAAAAAACACCTAAATTCACCTCAAGATCTACAAATTAGAAACCTGTAATTGTAAATGAACTAATAGCCTCAAATTTTCGCATCATACATCTACTACGTCGTTATAAAATGTTAAATAAATAAAATTATGAAACAGACAGACAGACAATACAAAAATTATAAAAAATATTATATTAATTTAGTAAAAAGCGGTTGTTTTAATAATAATACAAACAGATACTCAAATTTTATTTATTATATATTTATATATTATAGATGAACTCGTCGACAACCATGACACTTAAATATAATAATAGCAATAAAGTATTTGTATAAAGGAAACCGGCACGCATGGAGAATATCATAGTTATAGAGCTTTATTTAATCATTATTTATGATAATGTACTAAATAAGAAATTATAAATTAATTTTGGTGTACACTCTCTTATCTTTGTCTGGTCCATATAGATCATGTGATAACCTGTCTTTACGTGACCTTAAGCTTAAATATTCTCTAGAATTTTGTGAAATATTGTAAAAATTATTAGTTTTTACAACTTCATCGGTGAAGGGATTTTTTTTTGTTATACGTAATTTATATTTTTATAAGAGAGGATCTTGTATACGTGATGGTTGTGGGTTCAATTCTCACTCAGGGGAACGGTTGTATTTAAAATTAATTTTATTTCTCTGCTCTGGGGGTAGAGAGAAAGCGTGGCATTGAGTTCCGCCTCTAAAAACACGATTTCTCTGCTGGAAAATGGAGAAACGGAGTATTTTGACACTAGGTTCTCTAAAAAAGCACTAAGCTGTTGATTTTTATAAGCTTTTTCTCATTGTTTGCTCAAACGACTATTTTTAAAGATAAACTAATGTATTACTTTATTTTCGATATTTAAACTAGTCGACCATGTAAATTACATACAAATACATAAAAAATATATAATTTTATATATATATATATATATTTCAACCAAATAAATATATGAAGACAAAATGAGGTCTGCCAGAACACTTAGTGGCACAGTCGAAAAGTGCCCGGCTGTAAGAGATGGTTATGAGTTGAATTATAACTTTACTTAAAAATAGAAAGATAATATCTCATATTTTTGGATAAGACTTAAGACACTTGTAAATTCGCCATCTACGACGGAGGAAATTGTAAATTAAAAGTAACTGTGTTGAACCTACATTAAATTACATATTTTGATCTGACTTAAGTTAGGGATATTGTTAGCTCTATTAGTTTAATCACTAAGTGTAAAGCAAAGTCATGTTGAGAACCAAGGTTCTTCTAGAATTTAGAAAGGCTGCTGGAGAGAGGTACAATTATGATAGTAATATAATGTTACAAATTACAAATAGAAATAACGCGCCTGAAAGTATTGTCTAATTTATTACAATATATAAACAGATACTTTATATATAATATATACTTGTATAAAAGAAAATGAGCGTTGTTGTACATATATCGTTATACAATATACGATATTTCCTATTAATATTACATTACTACCGATGGATCCGGCGGAAATGCTTAATGAAGCAAGCAATAACCATTATAGGCTGTCAAGCGAAAAATAAAATACAGCGTTATACAAGATAAACGTTTAACTTCTATAATTGAGAATTCCTTAATAAAATATCTACAAGTCCAGAACAAAAGAATGTATTTTTATCATAGTTTTGTTTAGTTCATAGAGGCTACTTTAGCGTGTATACTTCTGCAATAATTGAACAAAAGACGTTTATTTTTATAAATAACAATACATACTGAATTATCAGTTTGTAATACTTAAAAAACGCTTATTTTATGACTAACTAATGATTTAATTTGTTTTATGACTAATTAATTATTTAATTTATTTTGTGACTAATTAATTAAAACTAACTAGTAATATTATTATTATATAAATAAGTAATATTATAAATAATGTAAATGTGTAAATATAACAAGAAAACAAGTGCTGAGTACTAATAATAATAATAGTATAAAAACGTAACATGTTATAAAACGTGAAAACAAATCCAATGATTTGCGTGACTAAGTATAGAATAAAAAGTTTATTATAGAATTAATATCGTTTCGATACACCAGTAGGAATAAATGCTGATGTTAATATTTCCCTTTGTAATAACTTTATTATTTGTTTATATTACTTTTAATTTGGAAATGTTGCTGGGTGGGACGTCAGGCTATGTACGAACGGGACCGGCGATAATTACACATTGTTCTCAATTGATACTACTCTCACAGCAAACAAGATTGATACTACAATCTTGTATCAATTTTACTTTAATATAATAACATTTTAACTAAGTTTACATATAAAATACGCAATGCAACGTGTTTGTTATAAATGTTTTCTTTATAAAGTTTACATCATTTTAATTTTTAGTCCAAAGCTTATCATTCCCATATTAATATAAACATTACATATTAACAAAATAAATATAAAAAAAACGTAGAGTAGCTTCAAATGTATAAAAATATAACTAATATTTTAAAAATTTTAAGCGTTTTTCACCCTTAGTATATTAATTTTTTTTTGAAAACGTATTAAAAATCGATCGTAGCGGGATTCCAACGTTTTTTTTAATACTCAATATTATTTCAAAGCATGTTATTAATAGCCTGCATCTCGAGCCAGTAATTTGTATCTCGGCAGGTACAGTATATATTATTGTGCGTGGATGATTCACTATATTACACCTGTCTTCCTGCTTTCTAACGATACGCCTCTTTATGGTATGAAACTTTTATTATAGTAATGTATTTACTGTTTCCTTGACAACAGCATTGTTTGCTTGAAACGTCTATTAGGAACATTTCTTTTTATTTTTAGGTCCCGTGATTATAACGAAAGTTCTTAGAAGACAACTCAAGGTCATTCATATGTCAGTCAAGATTTGATGTTTTGTTCTATTGTCAATTATAACTCTAAGAAAACAACGAGGATTAAAAACTAAAGTAAGTTTTACAAGTTTACCGATACGCAAATTATGCGTAAATAAATATATATAAATACATTCTATAATATTAAAAATAAAAGTAATATTAATATAGTAAAAGTTATAGAGACACGTGTAAGTGTGGGATTGTGGATATTGCAATTCCTTAGGAAGCTAAATCAACGGGCGTGAGATAAGGTGCAAGGTCGAAGACTGACTTCGCACGTTATATGTGGCACGGTGGGAAAAGAAGGTCTAATGTCTAATACGAAATATTGAAAATTACTATAAAAGTATAATTTTAAACACTTACTTGTATAGCCATCATATCCAAATTTCTTAGTGGATACAGTAATTTATACTGTTTAGGTAAATAAAACATTTTTGTATCATTAATATCTTAAAGCATATATTTTGGAAAAGTTCAGGTATTGGATATTGAGTCCAACGCATAGGTGGGATTCCGAATAGTTTTACCAAATAACTTTTGAACTTAGATCAAGCCAACTTTATCAAACACTTATAAATATTATCGGAACAAAACTATGAAAGAAATATATACTTATACTACGCGCCGGCCTTCCTTATTATAACAAAATGCATACAAATAAATCGCCCGCTCAATCACTATGTATTGGAGAGGATTATTAGCAGTATTCAGTCAATAATGAGTAATTGACTCGAAAAAAGTCAATTCCAATGAGCTCTTTTTTTGCTATATTTTTTCAAACGTAGTTTATATAACGAATATTCTGTATCGGTACGTTCACAGGTTTGTCTTTATATTTACATCGTTGTTATGATACTACTAAGTGTGTATTATAAATTAAAAATAGAACAATATGTATACAATAATATTCATTAAAACTTATCTGAATAATAAATTTTACCAAGAATCACTAATATTACAGAATGATAGTGGGCTACTGTTTTATGTGAAAGTACAATATGAAGCTATGTAAGAAAATACAGAGATGGATTGAAGAAGCCGTCGTCGATTAAGTACTATTTCATATTGAAATAGACCATTGCTTTTAATAAATAGAAAAAAAAATATCTAGTAATGCTGCGTTCTGTATTTCATATCAATTACATGCTCGATGGTAATCGTTTATTTAACTTTAAATATGAATTCAAGTATTTGAATTTTAAGACCGTTTTCATTTTTATTTACTATAAAATAAATATAAATTAGGAAATCTATAACTTTTGTTAGTAAAACGAGAAGACAATATTATTTAAGTTGTGTTTAAATTAAATATTTTAGACCACAGCTCAAATTGGATGATATTAATTAGATATACCCTCAACGACGTCAGTATTTACTTAACAATTGATTGTTTACCTGCAATTATAACATAATATACCTACACTACTAGTAAGCATACAAATGTTATAAAATGATGTAGGTGTCAAGACGCGCGTTGCGTGCGTGGGCGTTTCCTGCTTGCGCCCGCAGTGAAACTTGCGATGAGGGAAATGCTTAGCGAAAGTGATTTATTAATGCAACCAAAATTACTCAATATCTAATAGTAATGTGTAATATTTTTCATATATTCTTCAATATAATTCTTATATGAAATTTTTAAATAATTTGAATTGCATATAAAACATCTGGCACCTGCTTTTTTGTGTCATTAGTTTTGAGCGTTATATTTATAATTTAGATTCTTTAACATTACAAGTTGAATAATGTGACCGCGGATACAAGTAAATGTCAAAAATTTATATTTCAGTTAAATAAGACTTATTTTTACATATATATCCACAAAATGGACGTAGTATTGACAGGTTATTTTTAATAGAAGTTCTAAGTAATATCAGTAAAAAGCCTATTTGTGTATGAAAATATCAAGCCATTTTCGTTATTTAAATCGAGAATTAAAAGGAACTAAGAAACAAACAAATAACGTATACACGATATATATCGATATGTATCGTAGAGTTCATTCACTGCATTCTCGGAGTTTTAACGGTGCCTCCACTTATTATAAGAGATAATATTCAAAGTAAGATAAAAAACTGAAAGTACTTGCTCGGAACGAAATTCTTTAATAATTGTAGGTTCCGTAGTAACATCGATCCTCGTAAGTGGGATCGGGTGGACGGAGTGTAGGAAAGTTAGATCAGCTTTATAATTTGCTAGTCGCAGGTGATGCAGTTATATATTACAGGTATAAAAAAATTGCAATAATAAATAATGCCCGGACTGTCAGAATTTCAATTTACCAATTTATCTATTAAGGCGTGCGTCTAAAATTATATTTCCTAGTGATTCGATTATTATTCATAATTTATGCGACTTCGTCATAGCCGTACAATTATTATATGAGTACATTATATTTAATTTTAAGTTCGAGATGTTTAGTTCATTAATTCATAGGATTACATTTCTAATAAATGGATATATTGAACAGTAGATTTTGTTCACTTCCAAAGGAACTACAGACATACTAGAGTCGCGAGGCCCGAGTAAGAGGCACCGAGAAGCATCAATCTAGAGGCGTGCTGAAGCCCACCGATATACTCCACGGTTTTTTACTCTTTCTGATTATTAGGCCACATTAAAATGTTAGACACTGTTTCCCAAACTGTCACATGTCAAATTAGACATTCCTCCGTTCTCTACTCTCCGCCCGAAATCGAGACATTGCGTGTTGAGTGAAGGGAGTTTGTTTTAGGTACCAGAGCGGAGAAATTAATATTTATATACTTTTTTTAATTCGACCTAGTGGGAATCAAACCCACAACCAATCGCGCTTACAGTCAGACGCTATCTTACAGCATCACGACGGCTTCTCTTGTCAAATATCTAGTTCTTTGTTAGTATCTTTGTTCTTTTAATGAATTTAATAAAATATTTATAAAACAATTTATTTGTAAATATATTATAATTAAAGCAAATAATACATATTAACATTTATATATATATATATAATTTAAATAATAATTTAACTAAAAAAAAAACAAACATGGTTATATTTACATACTATATTATAATTTTAGGTTGGGAAGCATTGCGTTTAAGAAGAGACTCTTAAAGATTTATTATATACAAGGGAGGAAGGGCCGTCCAGTATAGCGGTGCATATTAGAAAGTCGGCTTATCTTAGGATTTTTTGTGTTACGGTAAATCAGGCGGCCCCGGGCTGAATTGAACTGCGTGACTGTACTCACGACATCCTGTGAGATGAGCATACACGATTTTACCTATTAACAATTTTCCAGATGATAGATGATGAGATTTCACCCTGATATCATTACTACTACAAATCTACTGTTGATACTAGTAGGTACAATGAAAGAAGGACTCATCTTAAAAAAAAATGTTTGCGTGGTCTTTGATTTAATGATATACGTTTTCCATTTAAAACATGTTGACATTGAATTTATTAGAGAGAAAAAAATTTAAACATTATAAATATAACCACCACCATCACTTGGTCATCCATATTAAATTTTTATATACAAACGAAAAATGTGCATCAAGCTGATCGATCGCGTACAAACAGGCAGACATTCATGTATTTACTCCCCCTAAATTACATTTTCGTAAATATATGAAATGTACGGATACAAGTGTTTTACTGTTTTATTATTTAAAAATTTAAAATTTGCATATAAATTGAATTGCTTTTTGGTTACCAGATGGTAGTATCAATTGAATTTTTGCAGACGTACTCAGAGATGACAATTAACAACGAAGTGACATCACAAATGCCTTTAAATTATTCACTTAAATGGGAAAATGCTTTTTAATTTTATCTAACATACCGCTATAACAAACTATATATCAAAAGTCGTCATAAAGCCTTGAGTAATTTTAAAGTTCTTAAACATATCAAACAAAACCTTGAGTTTTATGTTTGTATAATATCTTATAAATCATCATCCAATTTTGCGTGTTTTAAATATACATAAAAAGTAAATTTAGTAGCGGTTGACTTTTATACTGCAATGCCTATCAGTATTGAATTTCACTTGTAAATTATGCCTACTATAATTATATGCCATTTGGATAATTTATTTACTTGAAAAAAAAAATGTTTGTTGTTCTAACTTTCATTAAATAACGATGATTGCTAACAAATTGCTATATCAGTATTACAGTACCTTACAGTATCATTAAGTGTTATGGTTTCTCGCCACGAGCATAATGAATTGAAGATGCCATGAATTATCTATATATATTGTCAACTACAGTATCCAAGGTATTCTAATTACAAAGAAAAAGTAACTGCAAACTAATAAAGTATTAATTTTTATTAATAATTTACTGTGTACGAGTATGATGACATATATATGATTTTTATACCTATGATTTTTATGACATATATGATTATTATACCTACATACATATTGTTAATCGCATATTCCCATAAATTAAGTTTAAATATTTTACGTTTCAAGTGTTATTATGGCCTTCGATACCAAAGTGTTAGTAATTAATGAAACTCAACATTTTAAATTACGAATTTGCTACTTGTTTCAAATATTCGAGGTATTTCATTGTGATTCTATTCGCTTGTATGGAAATATTCAACTGTTCTTATAAAATGTTGTTTACGTAACATTACACCTACATAAATTCACATATGTAAATAATAAAATAAGACACTATTAAAACCTAGTAACATAATCAAATTAATATCTTAAAAACTAAAACCAAAAAAATAACTTTTGTAAAAAAAGGGTGTGTTATTGTATAAAATTTCGATTTCTAATCCTATCCGGTTATTAGAGACGTCGTTATGGGATATAATGGTTTAAATGGCTACCGTCAAAGGGCAGGCGGTTGGGCAGCTAATTAATTGAAATAGTTTGAAGAGATGGGATGTCATAATTCTAAGTAAACTGTACTCGATAGAGGCCGGCCTGCCTGAATGCCACCCAAGTAAGGCAGACGGCAACACTGACTGTGTGGTCGATAAATTTGAGATTTCATAAGAAATGCTTGCAATATAATAATAAAGACAGAAAATATAATGATAGTTCTAGGTGCTTAAAGATTTTTTGCTATCGGCTTGATAATATAACTTGTTTTCGCCTATGGAATCGAGTTGGAATTCAATGAATGCAGTTTGCATTCTTGCCAATATTTCTCGCGGTCATGACCTTGTAAATATATAATGTTGTATATATTATTAAATAATTATGTGTGTACCTTTTTTGTGTTGATTAATTTTTTGTTGTTGATGTAATAAAGCATTAAAATAATAACATAAACATTATGATCAACATATATATATATATATATATATATATATATATATAGCAGTATTTTAATAATTTAAACTTTTTCGCTCTGGTAAAATAAAGCCGGCTCTATCTCTACCTCGGATATATCGACTATATATACTATATATCGAGAATATATCGACTGAATTTCCCACGAAAGCATCTAGCAAACGTTAGTACAACAAAGTATAGTACAAAAAATAAAAAATAAAATAAACCTTTATTGTTACTTACATGATATATAAATTAAATGCCTGACTCGATTTAAAATTATTACTTAGTTCTAAATAGATTATCTATATATATTTATCAGTAAACGGTGGTTAATCTGATGTAACTTGTCTTCCGACAAAAAAACAAACAAACAAAAACAAAGCTTGCCACGTTTGTCCATTCGTTATTGTTCTTGTCTATTTCTCCTTATTGTCTCTTATTACATGTCCTGTTCATCTCCACTTCAATTGTTTGTAAGTTGTGTATGCATTTTTGAACTTTGTTTTACTTTTTTGATTTCTTGTGACTCCTACGGTGCTTCGCTCAATTCCGTTCTGACAAATTTTAATTTTGTTAGCTAGTTTTTTTGTCAGTGTCCAGGTTTGGCAATCGTATAGTAAATATGGTAGAATACACAAATCGTATACGCTTTTCTTTTTTTTCATAGGCATTTCTTTGTTTTTCATATAAATATTATCAAACATATATACAAAAAAAGCATAAGTTTACAGCGTAAGCGGGTTCGTACAAATAATACCGATACGAAGAGGGTTGAAGCAAGGTTACTCACTTTCAAGAAAGATACACATAGCTATGATCCAGAACATCATGAAGGATCTCGATTGGAGTAGGAAAGGAATATTAATCGGCCCAGAGTTTCTAAGTAATCTCCGTTTTTCGGATGACATAGTACTATTTGCAAATACATCGAAATAGCTAGAAACGATGTTCGAAGAATTAAACAGAGCTAGCCAAGTCATAGGATTTCAACTGAACACATCAACAACAAAAGTCACTACAAATGTCTATCAAAATTCTATACTAGTAAACCATGCAAGCATTGAGTACGTATATGACTATATTTATCTTGGCAATAAAACTTATTTCAAAGAAACTAAACACGACGTTATACTAACTAGAGCGTCGAATCAATATTGCCTTTAATAAATTGGAGCTTTAAAGAAATACTAAAAATAAAACTGCCATTAAAATTAAAGAAAAATGTGATAGATTGCAGCTTGCTAACATGTCTATCTTTTGGCGCACAAAAAACCTAGATTTATACTCATAAAATAAAAAAAAAGCGTGCCATGAAACGAAGCCACCTAGGAATCAAGCTTAGGTATAAACAGAAGAGCGAGAAGATTAGAAAGACAACAAAGATAACAGACACAATGTTACAAACCAAAAGTTAGTAAAGGAATTGTGCAGGGCATGTTGCCCAGACTACAGATCATAGATGGACAAAGCACGTCACTAAATGGTTGGATCCAAAAGCCAGGCCAGGCCAGAAAGGCCAGGAAAACTAAAATACTGCTGGGTCGGTGACTTTCATAAAATTACCGGGAAAGACGGATGGATAAACACCTGCACCTTGTATATGTTTGTATGTATAAGAAAGAATGAAAACAGTTGGAAGTGGCATATACTCGAGAAGGGGCATGTCTTAAATTTTGAAAAGAATGTTATGGTATTTTATGTATTATTGTTGTAATTATTAAGTCATGGATTAAAGGCTATATTATTATTATTATTAAAATAAAGCACACCCTTGAGTTACACCACTCATCACACATAGCTTTAAATCCGTGAGGAAATTGGAGACCGGTGTGTCTTGACATTAGGTTCTATTTGCCTGCTATGCTGTAAAGCTTGAAGCTGCTAGTATATAACATGTAAAAATATATATATAAACGTATAGCTTAATCGGTTCAGCCAATTAAGTAACTCGGCTATATATTAAGTATTTTTTTTTAAAGTGTTATTCACACACTCAGGAACGGTTTTCAAAAGGCGCAGGTTCAAATCCCGCTGCGTTCAAATTTTTATACATATTCTAATTAATTGTTTTTTTGTTAATATATTTAGTAACCTAGCCTTAAAAATGTGTTATTTAAAACACAATTTGGCGCCTGGCACCCTTAGGACCCTTAACTATTGTGTTCGGAAGGAACCTAAGATCTTTTATAGGTTCAGGGGTAACAGTGAATAGAAAAATTTAATTTATAATGTATTAAATGCATATAAAAGCTATAAGGGTATATAGTAACCGAAGTATATTACTTTACTAGTCGCTTTCCGTTTTATTAGTCATGTTGGACTAACATAAATCTTACCCGCCACGAATGTCACCCGAGCACTTTTTTATTTACGGCTTATGACAAAAGTACAGTTACAGTATTTAGATTAAGAATGGAACTTTGGATATATTTATCATAATATTTAGTAAATATTCTACTGTATTGTTTGTGTGATAGAAATTTATAGAACAAATAATAATAGAAAAGAAAAAAGTAATATTATTTCTCAAAAATTATACAACAATTACATTCAAGTGAATTATATAAAGCGAAGATAAAAAAAATATACAATATATTTGCGTTATAGATTTTATAAATGAGCCTACTCTTGAGTTTACGAAGTGATTCTCAAGAAATGTCAATTTTAATTAGCTAGTCGACTAAAACCCAACCAAACAGGAGAATTTTAACAGTCTTTTGTATGGCATTTATATGATATTTTAAACATAAATAACAAGAGATTGGTACAATTGTACTGGTTGTTCAATAATTTCAGAATTATAAATATATTATATTTAATAAATTATTTTATAAAAATATATAACAACTATATATAGTTATGTATAGCATATCGTTACAATTTATTTACCAAGGCATAAGTTCGAATACTTCTTTCTATACGTAAAACCAAGGAAGGATTCAGAAGTAAAATTTGCTTGTATGAATTACTAATCATATACCTAGGTTATCATAGAAATATTACGATGTACAATTACTAGGAGCGCATAACCTTTAGAGAGCGCGCTTTAAATGTACGTTAAACGTACGTTTTTATACGTACTACGTAGATGTAACTGGAATGGTGACAAAAATGAATTTAAGTTTATTTACAAAACAAGTTGACATTTCAAGACAATATAAAATCACATTTCATTATGAAATGAGACGAGAATGAGTGAAACAGTTAAAATTAAAGAAAGTAAGGAAAAATAAAATTAAAAAAGGTACGGATAAAATATGCCCATGGTGGTTATGAAAATACAGAGACAATATAAAATGGCCTATTTTCGGTTTAGATTTTATTCAGCATATATTTGTAAGATTACATTAAAATTATTATAAATATAAATTCCACATTTGTATACACACTATCATAATAATAAGAAAACAATTTTTATGTAATAAAGCTTTTTTTTTTAAATATATTTTAAAATATAAAAAGATTTTTGGTCCACGATTTATTCAAATATTTAACTATTATTTAAATATTTTAATTTTAGATGTCGTCTTTTACAGTTAGGCGTAGAGAAATGAGCTGTACACTATTTTTTATGTCTACATTTCAACTAATTCGCTTCTTTTGCCGATGCATCCTTTACTACGCATAAGGAGGTACACAGATAATCTATTGTCATGTCACAATCCGTTCTTTACTTTCAGATTGGCTTTGAGACATTGCTTTTAAGTGTCGAAAACTAAACGCCGTGTTTTGTCTTTTCAAAAAAAGAATGGAAATAAAACTTACTTAAAAATAATCGATGACCTCAAATTAAAATCAGATTGTCGAAGCAATACTCCTAAAGTAAATTAAATGGCTAGGAAATATACATATGTATAATATGATATAGAAATATTCCAATATACACTTACTAGGAGCGCATAGCCATATGAGAGTAGTTAATAGACCGATTGTATTTAGATGTATAAGTACTAAACGTATCAATAATCTACTCTAGGGGTCGGATGTGAATTTTGCATTGATTTTACAATTAAATAATTCTCACATTTTCTGTATAAAAGTAGAAAAGGAATGTATTTTTAACATATTTACACATATTTTTATTATTTTACAGTTTTTTAAAGAGAACGACAACGACCTGTACTAACTATTACTGTATTTCCTGCCCATTTAAATTGTTGAATAAATGAATTTGTCTTGAATAGAGATCTTCTTTGCTAAAAACGCAACGAATATTTCTGATAAAGTTTTATTTGATTGACATTTAAGTTTTTAGGTACGGGTCGATGTTTTTTATCTAAATAATAAATTTATAAACAGTTTTATTTGTTATTATCAATAATATTTCTATATGGTTTAAACAGAGGCTACCTCTCGTCCTATGACCGAATGCTACTGCACATCTAAGTATTAATCCAATGGAATATATTTAGGTCTTGCTACCAGGCATTCATAAATAGAAAGGAGCTGCTCAGTACGTAACTTCTTAGTTAGTTAAGAAAAAAAATGAAAGAATAAAGAAAAAAATGAAGCATAAATAAAAAATATTTTTAGCCTAGTTTTAAATTTATGAAAATTGTTAATTTTCATTTATTATTTTCTGTATATTATTTCTATATTTTAATTATTATTAAAAACAGTATATTATTATATATTAGCTTAAAATAAATACATTGAGGGGCGCCATCTAAAGTACTTGAGCTGAAAGTGTTAATCAAACGCATCGCCGCGATGTTGGCAGTTTCTTTGCAATTGTACAATAGTTTTCCTCTAGATGGTATAGCTGTTGATTTGCTTATAATATTTCATAATATTCAGTCGACTTCTAATTTTCTTTCCGTATTTTGAATGAACAATTAAAATAAACATATTTTGAATATTTTATTTATTAGTATATAGTATTTAACTTGTATAATAACAAAGCTATAATACTTTTTTTTGTTTTTAATGTTATATTAAAATCAATATACAAACCTTCTACCAATCATGTTATCCGATGTGCTATCATTTGTTTTAATACCAAACGAAAAAAAGCTTTAAAAATATATTCTATACTTTAATATAATTAAATAATATGGAGGTAAATTATTATTAAATTAATTAAATTTAATGAAATCTTTAATTAGGTGATCTTTCAATAAATTTTTTCTCTATTTAAATCGTGTCATGCGAGAAGAAAGGAAAGGTATAGTACTTCATGGAACAGGATGTACCTTTGTAAGATAAAATCAAAAACTATCTTGAAATATATTTTACTACTGGAAATACACTACATACTAAAATCGTACACAATGATAGATATCCAGTGGTCGAACCAATATAAGGGATACATATATGATATATTAATTATTATTTAATAACAATTTCCGAATTGATATTAAAACAAATGTAATAAATAAACCATTATAAAGCCATACATTCATTACGTGAAAGTGTTTTATGTAACGGAAGCTGTCTACGCAAGTAAGTTATTTTTTTTTTGTTTTGCGCGCTTCCTCGATAAAAATCATTTGAAAGTGATGGCAAAACGAGCCCAAGCTCATAATATGTGTTCTTGATGAGTATTCTAGTAAGTTCCTGTTGTTATTTACAATCTTACATAGAATACGTTCGTTAAGACCCATTTGAAGAAACTTGTCAATTCTTTTTTTAAAAAAGTAAGAAATGAAATGAAATGATTTATTTTGGCCAAATGATATATATGAACTTAAAACACAAAAAAATACGATATCTGCATTTTACCGAAATTAACTTTTATACAATATAGTTTTTTTTATTTTATCCATTGATATTATTTTATCTAGTGATATTTTCTTGATACAAGAAGTTTTAATCCTAACTTTTAATTTCAAGATAATATATTTCAACCTTACACGGTGAAACTATTCTTTTTATTATAAGCACAAGTTTTCAGCGTTTAATTTTATCATTATGTTGCTAAGAAATATTCTATATTTACATTTGCACATTTGCACAATTTGCACATTTGCCACTAGTTCTATGAAAAAGTAAATTGAACGATCTTCTTAAAAAAAATTGTTTATACATCTCAAGAATGTATTAATATTAATATTAATGTAAGATGGTGTAAATGGTAAACCTTGTGAAGTACTCCCTAAATAGCAAATTTTTGGCTGCAATTCTGGTACAAGTCAATGCACGTAAAACACAAATTTTCTAACTAATTATAACTAATTATTTTCTAGAATTGTTGTTTTCTCTGCAAATATTGACATTTGTTACTTCTTAATATTATATTTATGTTCATTAAGAAATAAATTCATTAATGTACCTGCAATATCAATGTCTAAACCATTGATATTACAAAGTAATTAGAGACCACTGTATTTTTGAGTCAATCTTAGTTATATCTGATATATTGCCGTAGCTAGTTAGATTCGGTAAAAAATAACAGTAATAAAGTGTTTAATAAGTAAAATTATTTAGAAATTCGGAACTAGGAAGCCCTAGAACAGAATGTATGTTAGTTGACTCGTCGTTTTATATTTATACAATGTAAAAAAAACATATGTGGTATTTCCAAAATCGAACATAAATTTGTTAAATAAATTTCACTTTGTTCTTCAGAATGTTATATAAATTAAATACTCCAAATTTGAAGAAGCTATTCATACTAAGCTAAGCATTCTTCTTGAAAATATTATCTCATTTTTTTGGACTTAAAAAAAAGTACTCCTGAAAAGTAGTGATTTTGTAGATAGCCGTGTTTCCTTTGTTGCTATCGAATTGAATCATCATTCAATTCTATTATCAAAGTAGATGTTTTTATAACATTTTTTAAAGTGTTATTCGCACACTAAGGAAAATTGAAAAAGACATATTTAGAAAACGTTTAAAAATTTGAACATAGCGGTATTTGCCTCTTGAAAACCGTTCAAGCGCTCTGACCGCTAAGCCATGCGTTCTACATCCAGCGTTCTACATACGTTGAAATTCTTATACGCTTATTACAACTTATATTTCTTGTTAGCATCTCTGTAGAGAGATTTTTACAAATTTCCGCTACCCAAAGCTTATTCTACGAACAATCGTTTGGCAAGAGAGTATGCTATTTATTAAATATTTATAACATTTTTTTAAAGTGTTATTTGCACACTTAGGAAATTAAAAAAGACATATTTTCTCTCCTTTCTGCCTGCTCACTCCACGAGCGTGGGAGATATATGTATGTATGTAATTTTAAAAAAATCTTGTCATAAGGTGCAATAGCCATAATCAATGTCACTGACGAAACCTATATTTTCTTTAGTTTGTTTGTAAGTGAAACGCGCGTTTCCTCACTGGCCTTCGTACATAGGAAATTTTGTTTCGAGTCGACAAGCACGACACGGTTCGTTGGCTCATCCTATATCAGCTTTCTGGTCACCTTCACCTTAGAATTTAGATCGCATGTGCTAATAAATACATGACTTTTATTCCCGATTTGTTTTTATCTTTGTTTAGTCTCTCAAAAGATAATAGTATTGAATTTTAATAATAGTATCGAATTGCCCCTGCCGTTTCATCTGTATGAGGCATATATGTGAAATTGATAAATAAAAATTAAATGAAATTACAAGCAACAGGATCTGTATAAGCACCTCTCCAGTAACTCGCTCAAGCACGAATTATCAACTGAATTATACATTCAGTTTTCGCTGTAGTGTGAACTTGATATGCATATTAAAATTTACGGTATTTGAGCATCGATAGTGATTTTTAGATATGGCACGCGATCGTAATAATTCGACCAAGTATTGATGAGTTCCGGTAGCTCGCAGTTCTCTTTGTTTGTGATATGTATATATATATAAATATGAATTAAATATATATCATTTAACTATAAGCTAATGTACATAACAACGACTTCTATCTCAACATATTTCTATTCATATATAAATGACAAATATTCTCTAACCATTAATATTTAAAAAATTGTCCTCTTTCGATTCCACTAAACAATTCTGTAATGATTTCGAAATGGGCGCAAATGAGAGAACTCATAGAAAAATGTACTAGAAACAAAAGACATCAACGAGCTGCAATCTTATAAAATTATTAAATCAAATTATATAAACTTTTAGTTTGTATTGAAACTGTAAATGAAATATCTAAATGTTTATATTTAATAAAAAATACATTAAATATAACGATTTTGATTAATAATTGATTTTGTTTCGTTATAAAATAAAATAAATATTATAATAGTAATAATATGCTCTCAAATTTTACATTGGTACAGTTTTCAATGCAGCATTTGCATATATATATATATATATACAATCAGTACATTTAAAATATTTTGATTTGACACACACACACACACACACATATATATGTATATATATTTGTATATATATATAGAAATGGGAAAGGGGTAAAGCGAAAACGATATACGATGAAATAAACGATGAAATTTGAACCCGAGATAATAGAAGATAATAGTAAAATACATTATTAAATAAATAGATACTTCCTAATACTATCTATGTGAAATACTCCTGCAAACATAACTTTATAATAATACAGTGCGGCGTCACGCTACTATTATATATGATGTATGTATTTGTATATAGTGTGTACAAATTAATTCTACTTTAGAATTTCTGCTCAATTTTTTTTTTATTTTCATGATTTTTATGACTTAATTCACATTTTATCTAAACTTAGCTCTACAACTCGAGAATAGACACGAGTCCAATTTCAATGATTTGTTCTACAAAGGAGGTTAGATTGTACTGTCTATAATCCCATCTAATAATAAGAATGTTAAGAAAAATCACTAAAATATCTTTAATTTAATTTGCTAAAATTTAACAAAAAACAGTACAATGTATTTTGATGTGACGTATTTTAACGTAATTTTTCTTGCAAGGTGTTTTAATTTAACAAAAAAGCCTCCCCCCCACCCTTAAAAAGGTAAAAAACAAGATAGACGCGTAATAATGTACTCTAAACGACAGTTACCTAATATTGATAGCGATCGACAGGTGTTATGTTATTAGCAGTACGCACGCACTTTGTAAATCAGGTCATACTCTTACTTTATTGTTGACTGTTAAAAAACGCGAGTAAGAATTTTATTTATATATTTTTTTCATTAAATATCTTTAATTGATACTTCTCTTATAAATGTAAACATGGAATAACCTCAAAAAAAAAGTAAAAATGCCATTTTATAGTAAAAAATCCTGTTGCATAAAATTTACCGTTCTATGTTTAATTAAACAATTTTACATTTTATTTTGTATAAGCAGGATTATACAAAAGAGGACCAAGGATTTCGAATATACTTATACCTACATATACCTACATATGTACTAAAATTTAATTAATAAATTCTTAAGTATTATATTAATTTATTCTCTGTTATAATCAGTAAAATATAAACCCACTGTGCCAAGTCTATAATTTAACTGTGACAGCGTACAGTGTCTGTAACACGTTACGCTATTCACTTTCAGCGAATGAGAGTGAGTGTAGCGTTTCATTCATGTTTCTTTTTGCGTTGTTTATTTTGCGATAATTCTTTCATTCAATAGTTTTATTGTAATTTCTATTTCATTCTTTACATAACATACATACTATGACATGTGTAAAAAAACTATATAAAATTAGTATTATATATTGATCAAATCAACTAGCTGTGAAACTGCAGTTAAAGGGCTATAAAAATGATTTATGAAATCTGATAATAATGGAGTAATGAAACAAGCTTAAAAGCACCTTTTTTATTTTTATAATATTTTAATTTTTACTAACATAATTAGCTTCATACATAGAAATAATTAATGTTAGTTTTAAGCCTTTATGATGGATAATAAAAGAAATATGGATTCGTAATTACAACTATAACAAATATAGCAAATTTCCATATCTAGCAAATTAATATATATTTTCACTCTTAGAACAGACCTTCATG
Organism: Podotricha telesiphe; assembly: GCA_038994665.1. Lineage (NCBI taxonomy): Eukaryota > Metazoa > Arthropoda > Insecta > Lepidoptera > Nymphalidae > Podotricha > Podotricha telesiphe. The sequence continues at coordinate 131,897 of JAOYRR010000020.1, read as the reverse complement.
TGTTTTCGTTTACAGGTTTCATCTCAAATGGCATATTGAACATTTATGTAAAATATTAGCTGGAGCCGAAAAAAAGCAACGTCAGCCGTATTCTAAGGTATTAAGAATCATATTGGGACATCAATTTGTAGTATGCGGATTAGACTGCAGGCATCGAGGGGCAGTGTCGCGAAACGCGACCACGTTGCAATATAAAAGGAAGTTCAGTTAAAATTTCTTTATCACACACCGGCTAACTGCACCAGAGATTGGTCTTCTCACTTTCACGATGTCCGCACGACTTTTGGTGAGTTGACACGCATATTAAATTGATTTATTACGAATGCATATAGTGTTAACAAGTGTTTTACGTATTTACGTGTATTATGATATTAGGTATGATATAAGTTATTTCTATTCAATTTTAATTACAAAATATATATTTTTTTAATTGCAATAGTTTCTGAATTTCTTATTATATTTCTTTTATATATGACACAGAGTAGATAACAATATTTTTATATTTGTTTTATAACTTAGCTGTATTCGAAACATACCTTCGATAAATATAAGTGGACCGTGGCCTACTTCAATATGGAGTATATAAGTTAAACTATACTAATACCTATTAAATATTTGATTAATAAAAAATAAATAGAAATGTTCAAGAAGTGGAATATTTACATATGTATTATTTTATATCAAAGTAGAAAAATATTATACAAATAGATTTTAAAAACAGTTTTGCCCTATTTCTTTAAAAGCAGGGTACGCTCTCATTATGTAGTTTATTTTGTCAGTCTATACTATCTAATATATACTAACGTTAATAAAACAAATTAAAATAAACAACAGATATATACCATCTTAAGAACATGAAATAGAAAAAAAATAAAGAGCATTGTATATTAGAAACGAATGTATATTATCTCAAAGTCTGCGGGCAGCCTGTAGCACACTTTGTCCCTTTTCTTTTAGTCGTTGAATACATTTGTAACAAAAACACAAACAAAATGAGAGTGAGAGGCTAAACATTTTTTATTTTTTGTTTGAAGCGAATCATTCCGTTACAACATCAAAATCGGGCTACGTTAAATTACTGAGATTGAGTCTACTAACGTGGGGACATTCTATTGTAGTGCATTTAGAAAGTTAATGTAAATTATATTACATCGGTATATGAAATATTATGTTATTTTCCTTCAGGATATGCCTTTTTGCGAATCATGAACTACTTGCGAATATATTATTAGTAATATATATATATGCCTTGCGATATTTCACGTCTATACCTATAAATAATGATAAATTAATTATTGTAGGAAGAGCTACGTTTGGAATTTTTATTACAATTTTTTTGTTATCCTGCGATTAATAAACAATCTAAGTTATATATCAAGACTTACTTATTGTATTTGAATGATTGACTTATTGATATTCCAATAAACATACAGTTGCACATATTGCGTTGATTAATATCAAGGATTTTTTTCGAGTTAATCGCGAGAATTTCTTTCAAAGTGAGTTTGTGATAGAAACACTTTGGAATTATTACCGGTTTATCCTAACAGTAATGTAACATTATTTCCTCTTTAATATTAAAATTGTAAATAGAAGAAGATATTAACGCTATATACATTCGCGCATACTAGATTTTAAAACCAACAATTCCATTTACTCAAAACATATTTTATCAACAGCTTCTATTTGTATGCGTGGTGGAGCTGTCGACACTTATCCTGGCTGGTGGTGGCGGCGGTGGTCACAAGAAAGTTGTGATACACGTGCCTGTGTTTGTGAAGCACCATCATCACAAACACACCATAGTAAAGCATGTGCACCATAAGAGCGGTGGCGGTGGAGACGACCATTATGAAGTGCTAGGATATACATATGGGGAACCTAAGGCAGCGCCTCACTATGGAGGGGGTAAGTTATATATTTAGTCAATTATGCTCTTGTCGGAATTCATGTACGTTTAATCCATTTTCGTTGTGACCGTCTTTGCAGGGTGATTTTTACAAGGTACTGCTGCCTAAAAACATTGCATTATGTCTAAAAACAGTTATTTCACAATTTTGAATGCTATTTATTAAATAAAGTGCTATTCACCAGTTACAATAAGACTAATCTTGCCCTAATGGAAATTATAAAGTTTACTGGTACATTTAATTCAATTGCATATATTTGTAAATATTATTCTTTTATTTTATTATTTATATCTTTTAATTTTATATTTTACACTCCTTTTGTACTCACCCGCTGACATGTTGACAAAGATTATGTTTCAACAATCTGTGACATATAATTTTTAAGTAAGAATAAGTTATGATTCATTTTGAAGATTTAACGGATCAACGTACGTTTTTTTTTGTAATACGCGGTGTTTCATATCGACGTTTTTTTTATTGTCTAGACCCTTCGATCTAAGATACATATAATTCTTTTATATGAAATTTTAATATACTTTAGGGTAAAATAACTTGTATCATATTATAAATTGTGTTCTAACTAAATTACAGGTCACGGTTGGGGAGCGGCGGAGGAAAGTCACGGACATGAGGACTCGCCTGTTAGCTTCGAGGGTGGCGACGAACATGGATACTGAGTGTACCTTATAACTAAAATAGTTTTAAAATAACCAATTAATATTTCCGAAAAAACTCCTTGTTATATAAATTCCTCTTACTAATGGTAAAGTGATGCTTTTCAAAATTTATTGTTAAAAGATAATTCGTTATGGATACTAAATGTGAATCTGTTAGTACAAAAAATATGTATTAAAATTACTTAAAAAACTTGCTTATGCAATCCAATTTTTTTATATTTATCAGTTAAATAAACAATACATTGATTCAAGAATCTCTAAGACGCCGAAATAAAACGCCATTAAATAGAATTTTATGCTCACTTTGTTAATGTAATAAGAATTTATGATCTTTTTATAACTGGTCCATATATCACATTAGACTTGGCTGTAAATCAAGAGACCATTACATTTCTATAAATCGGAATAATGTTTCTTGAGGTTTTTAGTTTCAGCTGTCAGATATGTTTAAGTGTGTAAGTGTGAAAGTATTATATTATATACTTGTAGCAATTTTGTATGAACAGGTTTTAAAAATTTGACAAAAAACTGACACTACGAGATTTTAATTTACAGTTTTGTTGAAAATTATTATATATTTATTTATTATTATTAAATACAAGTGAGGTTAAAGCAAGTTATACTGTTCGAGTACAATGTCAATATGTGAAATGTTCAAATTTTGTATAATTATTTAGTATTTAAGAGACTGTTGTTGTGAAACTATTCAATAAGTAATAACTGTAGATATTATTATTATTATATTTCTATTATTTTTGATTTGTGTTTCATATTTATTTATATTTATTATCATATAATCCACTGACACGTAAAAATACGAATTGCCTTAGTAATGTGTACATTTGACAAAAAAGAAATTATATTCAAACACATTTTGTTCGTAATATTTGTTTTATTAAGTTAAATGATTCTAGTGAATTATTATAAAAAATGCAATGCAATGCAAAAATGAAAATTTTATACTTCTCCGCATCATATCCGTAAAAAGGGTCCAAAACATGTCCTTCCTATATTAATATAATGATAAAAAACGATGTACCAATCAAATATATAAAACATTGAAAATATAATGCTATAACACCGTTTGCATCTAAAGTACCACGTATTAATTTAAACGTAGCTGATTTAATTTGTTGTAAGGCATTTCCTAATTTCTTTTTTAGAGTTGATTCACGAAATGGAAACTTATTCAGTATTTTAATTTTTTTCCACTTATTCAAGTACAGATACCAGAACTCAAGGACTTGGAGGCAGCGTCATGCCTAGGCTAAATGGAGCTCATATTTTTTTGAAAGATTTCCCTTGCTACCTAATTAACATTTTGTATAGACTCCTAATTATTTTAAACCTAAATATTTTTAATCATAAAGATTTTAAACACGTATTTTAAATTTAAGCATAAAATATTATGTTTTTGATTCAAACAGGCTTGTGCAAGCAGTTTAGACTTGTCGAATGAACATAGAGCTACCAGCTCGGAAGGAAGCTGAGAAGAGCCGTCGAGCAACTCAACAGTTGCTCTTTTTAAATACAAAAGTTACAATTTTCATCTATATTAATTTAATAGTAGCTGAAAGTCAAATGAGCTTAATTCCGTATATATTAATGACATTTTTGTATGTACAACTGAGCCCCAAGAAAGTGAAAGGGGAAGTATCCGAAGGGGGATTGTACCCGAAGAATACTTCGGATACAATCATTACGTACATATTATAAGTTATAAACAGTCGACGTCTTCACAAAAACAGTTAAAAAGTTATGAATCTGATGAGATGTTACGGAACTCGTTAGAACAGAGAATATAAGAAATATTTTTTCTCTTGTTTTATATCTCTTGATTTTTGTTAAGAAAATTAAATACGTTTTTTATCCTAGACTTAAAAACACGAAGATTATTAAGATTATTATTAAATTATATATTTATACTATCTCCTGCGTTACGGTATAAGACAACTGACAATCAGATATATGTACATAATAATATATACATATATATATTATTTATATATATATGTATATATAACACCTCCAACACCTCCAACACCTCCAACACCTCTAACACCTCCAACTAGAACACATTCTCAGCACACAAATATCTGTCAAGTGCAAAGATCAAACCTAGACCTTCTTCCTAACAGCCAGAGTTATAATGACTTAACTAACAAACCAATTGTTATATTATATGTATGTATAATTACATGTCAGTAACATAAAATTTGTGATGTAAAATTACAATTAAGAAAAAAAAAACACCTTTTCTAAGAGCATTGTAGCGTATATACCCTCTAATTTCTAATTAGTACATTTAATTATATTTATGTTAATATATAAAAAATATTTAAAACTTAACGTTACTTTATTCGTTATATTCAAAACAAATATAATATAAATTATTTCGTTATTATAATATGGTATATCACAAATTTACGACCTGGATTAAAATATCATACGATATATATGTATATTATATATATATATATATATATATATATATATATATATAAAAAAAAAAAAAAAAAAAAAAAAAAAAAAAAAAAAAAAAAAAAAAAAAAAAAAAAAAAAAAAAAAAAAAAAAAAAAAAAAAAAAAAAAAAAAAAAAAAAAAAAAAAAAAAAAAAAAAAAAAAAAAAAAAAAAAAAAAAAAAAAAAAAAAAAAAAAAAAAAAAAAAAAAAAAAAAAAAAAAAAAAAAAAAAAAAAAAAAAAAAAAAAAAAAAAAAAAAAAAAAAAAAAAAAAAAAAAAAAAAAAAAAAAAAAAAAAAAAAAAAAAAAAAAAAAAAAAAAAAAAAAAAAAAAAAAAAAAAAAAAAAAAAAAAAAAAAAAAAAAAAAAAAAAAAAAAAAAAAAAAAAAAAAAAAAAAAAAAAAAAAAAAAAAAAAAAAAAAAAAAAAAAAAAAAAAAAAAATACTTTTGGGGCGCTTATCAATATAATAGGCCCCAAGAGATTGATTCTAATTTTCTTTTCTGTTTGTCTGTGTGTTTGTGCACGCAAATCTCAGAAACGGATAAACTGATTTAAATGCAGTTTGACTATTGTATTTTGGTGAATTTTTCTTAACATTTAGTGTTTATTTTGTGTCAATCGGTTCATAAATAAAAAGTGACAACCATTTGAATTATAAACTTAAACAAAGTTTGTGTTTTCAGTGTGAACACGGGCGCTCGAAGAAACGGAATATTTTAGTCGTGTAATTTATCCAGTGCAGGAAGTGAATACGCAGGCGAAGCCGCGAGCGGTTCGCGAGTATAATATATATATGTATTGACACTAGGTTCTCTCTGACCACCCTGATAACAGGGTCCAGTATAAACTGGGGCATTAACTACAACAAAACTTTAGAATTCATATTTTTTCCTACAATTACCCAAAAGTCACGACAATTGTTTAAATTTCAATTCAAAAAATGGAACTAAATAACAGATAAACACATACACGAAGACTTTTTATATACAATTTCACTGTCACATTTCCGTTTCCTATTGTGTATGAATGTTGATGGCTTCTAGGAGATTATTACGCGAAAGGTGCTTATTTTACATATCTTATGTATAACATATCGTCAGCATACTTTTTCCTAATAATATTACCTATTATTGTTTTTTTAACGCATCTACTAAATGTTTGGAGAGTAGCATTTATAGAAAACACGCCTTTTGAAAAGCGAAACCTCATATAGGTTTTATAAAAACATTTTAGATGTCCTAAGTGTATGAATAACACTTTAAGAATGTTCAAATAAGTTACAGAGTATATCACCATAGAATATGGTTAATTTATATAATAATTATATAGTTATAATTAAAGAAGTGAACTAAATTGATATATTATAGAATACTATGGTCAGTAATTTTACTGATACGATATATGATATATATATATATTTTGTTAATATAGTTCATTGTCAATATTTTAAACACTCCACACTGAGTGGCTGATAGGCATCTCATAGCTGAAACCACTGGATTAGTTAAGGTGAAACTTACCCTTCCTTAGGGAACTGTAGGAACTAGGAAATGGTTTCCCGAAACTTTTTATTTTACAGTTTACGAAATATATCAACGTAAATAGTATGGTGGGGCTTGTAAAAGCACATAACATTCAAAAATTGTTCATAACCTTTTTAATATGTTATTCGAGCACTAGTGATATGAAAAACACCTTTAGGAAACTTATAAAATTTAGAACGTAGCGAGACTTGAACCCAGGCTCTTGGAAACCGTCCAAGCGCTCTGACCGCTAAGTAACTTATATCCTACATACTTTATATATGAAATAATGCATTTTTTTTATGTCGAAATTAGTATTTGGATATAAAACGTGTAGCTTGGCCAGTTTTCAAGAGGCACGGGTTCGGATCCTGCTTCATATGCACATATTTATAAGTTATCTAAAAATCGACAGTTAGTCCATAAGAAAAAGAAGGCCTTGGTCATATGAATTTAATTATGGGTGATATTCAATACCATATTACATACAGTATTAGTCAAAGTTTGATATATATATATATATATATATATATATATATATATATATTGTATTCTAATAATGTTGGTTTATTTTATCTATTACGAGAATTGCTTACGAAATTAGACAAAATATGGTTGTATTTTATGCGTAAGCGCGTATTTTACTCTATAAATTATATCAACCAATTCTCAAGTACTGTGTTAGCTAAGCTCAACTGAAAAATAAAATGTATTAGTGTGGGTACATTTTAATAAAAATATATAAATAAACGCCTATAAAGCCTAATCTTTTGTTACAAACAGAAAATTGTATAATAGACTATGAATGTTTTTTTTCTGCAACTGTATTCCTTTGAAAACTGCCTCTACACGTAAACCTATCTAATTTATACATTATCCGAGTACATACAACTGGAAAAAGAATGTAAAAACGAACAAGTAAATTAGATTCCGAGATAAAAGTCGGCATCTGGTGTAAGAAAACAAAAAGTACTTATAACTTCCTGTTTGAAATAGGAAAATAATATAAAAAGTGCGTTGCGCAATTCCCACAACACTATTTTGTATTGTATTTGATATGCTTTATTTTTCACGATTGCACAACAGAAGTAGGGCAGGCCAGATTGCTTTACTTTTTGGGTGCTTTGGGCTGCAATGACATAATTGTTGAAAGTTACTACTAAAACGAAGAGTGCTTGTAATTTTTTTAGTAATTATTTCAAGTACACACGTATATAAGGCATTTTTTTAAATATTTATTTTGAATATATAAATAAAATAAGATAAATTATTAAATAAAATAATATAAGTATGCTAAGTTATGCAAAAATGTATGGTAATTTCGAAACTCAAATTGAATCTTCTTCCTATAAAGCTATTAAAATTATATTAAAAATACTCTAACATTAATTAGGGAAAGTGGCATTAATAATGCTATAAGTTTTTTTCTATTTATTACGTAACTAACTGCATTTTAATATACAGGAAGTAATTCAAATATGTAAGGATTGATGATTTCATTGCTTACTGAGATTATTTCGTTTTTGTTCACTCAAATTGTAAGTATACCATTCGCCTTTATAGCAATGTATGGGGTAAATAAGATAAAAAATGGATATTTTCAACAGTTTTATTTCTAACAAGTCAATAAAAACGAATTAAATAATAACAATACTTAAAACTAAAATAACAGTATAAAAAACGAATCAATTTATTCGAATTATTGAATACTAAAACTATAATATAATCAACTCATATGCTACAGTCCATAATTGTAAATATTATGTGGCTCTATGTACAATTAAGTACAATTAATGTTCTGTTTATAATTGAGCGTTTATTACTTTTTAATTAACAATTTAGTATACTACGGTTTCGATGCCTCCCGTTTTAATACTTTCTTGTATACCAGCTTCACGATTAAAGGACACACGCGTGTCGTCGTTAAATCTTTCTTCGGGAGACAAGAAAGCTGTACTGCTTATATCACCAATAATCGTGTTGCCTGCATCGTCAAAACCTGCTTCGGGAGCGTCATTACCTGCGAATTGTAAAGGGTCGACGTTAGAAAATATTAAGCCTTGAGTAGAGACTGAGGCACCTAGAAAATCATTCTGACCTGTGAACCCTTCGATATTCCCAAATGATGTAGGCTGTGGAGCGGCAGCAAAAGGATCATGATTGGACACAGACGCTGTGCTTTGTTGTGATATGTCATAAAATGGATCGTTATTTGAGCTAGGAGCAGCACTCTTCACAAATCCATATGTACCTGGGAAGGATTGAGGTAAAGAGTTTACGGCTGTGAACACATCCTCCTCGCCTTCTTCCCCCTCTTCGGTAACTTCGTATCCATGTGAAACAGGTTTAGCAGCGTTCCCTTGTAAAGAACCCGGCAAGGAATCAAACACTTTGACTTGCTTGACGGTATGCACGACGCCATGTAATTGAGGTGTACTTGGCACTGAGGGCACAAATGGACTATAATCGTGTCCAAAATTTGTACTTGGATAATTTACTTGTGGAGGTTCATAGTTTACCACTGGGGGACTGTAATTTATTGCCGGAGGTTTATAATTTATAGATGGAGGGTCATAGCTCGGTATGTCATGATGTTTGTGGTCGTGGCCCATATGGCCGTGGTGTCCATGATGGCCGTGATGCCCTTGGTGCCCTTTGTGACCGTGATGGCCATGAGATCCGTGATGACTCGAGTGTCCTTTAGATACAGAATGTGTTGAGGTTTTATGATGATAATGATGATGAGGAATTTGCGGTTTTGGATGACGGTGGTGATGATGGTGATGATGATGTTCCTTTTTAGGCTTGTGGTGATGGTGATGAATTGTTATCACTTTCGTGTGATGATCGTGATGAATTAATTCAGGCACGTGCAATTTAACGTGATCGCTGAAAATGAAATTATAATTATTTAATAATATGCATATCATATGTTTTGATATAATAATATTTCATTTGCAGTTATAAATTATGTATGTATGATACAATTGTGATATATTATAATTGTATATTTCCAATTGTAATATATTATATATAAAAGTTGCTCTGTATATTTATAAATATACGTTAACAAGTGAATTTACTTATATGAGATCTGAAAATGATTATTTCGCTGCAGCTAGTTATATATATTAAACAATAAAAAATATAAATATTTAATAAGACATATACAATCACTTAAGCTCAATATAATGAAAAAAATACATACTGATGTTTTTCTCCATGTCCTCCGGCGTCGCTGTTGGCAAGAAACACAAATAAAACTGATAAATATTTTAACAAATCCATAGTTTCACTTAAACTTGGTTTGTCTTCGAAAAAAATTTGTTTTCAGCATTAAATAGTTCAAAATATCACATTTTTCAACACATTTTTATTTTGAAACTTAAATATAATATGTTATTTTTAGCACCGTCCGCCGTGAAGTGTCGCCGCGACGTCGCACTGTACTGGATTGAACAGCAAAATATTCTGAGATGACCATTTATCTAATTTCACTTAAATAAAGCCGTAATGTCAACAAAAAGACAACAATTGTACAACAAGCAAAGTGTACTTAGTCGTCGTATTCTAACGACTTCTGCTCTAATTCTTTTAATGTTATGGTCCAAAGTCCGACGCACTACTTTAGTTTCTATATAAAACACGTATAAGGAGATTGTTCGTACTATTTTTCTATCGTTCCAAAGCTTTTGAGTCGATGCTGTAATCTGATTGCATATTAAAGTTATTGAGTTGACGATCAACGCCTCAAATTAGTTCCGTCTATGTAACGCATTATGCTTCTTGTGTTCTTTTAAGGTAAATCAACAAAAATTGAATTAAAAAATTCGAAATGGATAGAACCCATCGTGTCTCAGAATCAGTGTCTAACTGTATACGTAATGGTCCTGAGATCGATTCGTACCCCTGTAAATGATTATATTTATTTTTTACATTTTAAAATGTTATTTATACTTTAAAATTATTATACGATTTCTAAAAAAATGGTATTTTTATGATTATATTTAAATTATTTATATTTATATATAATTCATTTCTTCGCTCTGGTGACAAAACAAAGCGCGGCGTTGAGTGCCGCCACTCAACACGCAGTCTTGGATTCGGGCGGAAATTGGAGAACAGTATCTTGACTCAAAATTTACTCTGCCAGCTTTGCTATACGGGAAAAACGTGAAGCTAAACAAATTATTAGTTATTTTATTTTAAATATATATATTTATATATTCATGTTGCTGATTGATATGGAATGACTGTATTCTTTATTAATAGGAGGCCAAATTTTATTAAGGATGTGTCATATAAATAATAACTGATCTGATTTTATCTTAGAAAAACAGGGAATTCTTGTTTCTTGTATAATTAAATTTTTATTCTATAATTAAGTCATTAAATATAAAACACATTGATAATGTATATTGGTTGTAGTAAGGTTGTGGTATCTCTCTAGCTAAGGAGTAGGTAATAATATTATTACCTATGGATTACAAAATTTAATTGAATAAGAATAATGTTATTTAAAAAAACAAACTAATTCAAAAGAATTAACATTATATTCGGTAAAAAATTTACCAATTCCATCACTATATAGACAGTTTATATTTAATAATTTTACTCTTACTCTTCAAACAGTTTTTGTTTCAATATTTTGAATATCAAACGGGGAATATAAAGTTAAAACATATATTTAAAAAGTTGTATATAAATACTGTTTAAAACGTTCCTTAAATAAAGTCAATAAATATATCTTTTTTTTAACATTTTCAAGTGTTATTCGCACACTTAGGAAATTAAAAGTAAAAGAATTTCGACGCAGCTGGATGTAGAACGCATGGCTTAGCGGTTAGAGCGCTTGAACGGTTTTTCAAGAGGCGCGGGTTAAAATTTTTATACGTTTTTTAATAAGTCTAATTCAATAAATGTTTACTATTTAACGTCAAGCGCCATTGATATTGGTAAATGTTTCAAATCTGACATCCCATTCGATTTTAATTGGGCCTCCGCTCGATTTATTGGCTTCCCTCGGGAACCAGTCATTGTAATATAAACGTGGGGAATTAAGCCATTATTCATTCCGTTACCTTATAATTATGGTAATAGACCAAAATAAAACTGACTCGAAGCGAAATATTTATTTTTAATTTGTTTATCGAATGCTTTATATGCCTACCTATAAATGTAGGCCCTAGTAATGCTGTTAGGTAATATAAACGATACGCGGTGCTTGCAGGTACGATTCTTACTCGAAGATATGTTGTTATATGGAATATTTCGCCTCTCGATCCGACAAAGTGGAGGGATTGGTGTATCGAGTACAGAATATCTAATAATTCTGAAACTGAAATGCATTTTAAATAGGACGTTATTAAAAAGAATGCTCAGAATGTCGTATATGTATATTTATTTATTTCTGTGACGAATTAAATTATGTTGCCATTAATTTAGATATATCGGTACATCACAGTATATACTTGCACTGGTTTTACGACAGTATGGTGCGTGTTATTGGTATCTGACATATGCAAAATAAAAGAAATAATAATGCCAACAGTTTTAATTTTAAAATAATTTAATTAAAATATTATATATATATTTACATAATAAAAAAATAATAATTCGCAAACAGTGCTATCGCATTAAATTTATCAATTAACCTTATATAAAATAAACGTTACTACTTCAAACTATGTTAGAATGAGAATTCCAAATAGTGGCTAAAAGTGTTCTTAAGACAATATATAGTTATTAATCATTATTAAATTGCAAAAATAGTAGGTAATATTATTTTTTTTCCATTTTGAATGAACTTTTAACATATTATTTGTTTATATTTGAACTTTGCAAACTTCATAGAAGCATTTTATCATATTGAAAGAAACAATTGATACGCTTAATAAGAATCATATTTCATATAAGAAAAGAACTGTTAAACGTATATGAATATGTATTAATATAGATGAAGCATATATTTCGCATGGCAAATTATAATTTGATTAGTTAAGTTAGATGTAAATCAACTGTCAGTCTTTCAAGTAATAATATCAAAATTAAACTTAAATATTAGAGTACTCCTATCAATTACATATTAGAGATATCGTTTTGTACAAAATATTTGGTATTACTCTTTATCACAAACACGTTTGCTAAATTACACAGGTCCCAAAGATAATTAATACAAAAAAATTATTCAATTCTAAATTATTTTTAACATTTTTTAAAGTGTTATTCGCACACTTAGGAAATTGATGTCTTTTTCAATTCTAAATTAATTGGATATAAAATATATGAATAATTATGCTTAAGCATTTAAATAAGTGAAATATTTATAGTAAACAAATATATTGGTTGAAATAAACAAGTATATAATACTTTTTGATCTATGGATAAAAATAAAGCTAAATAACGTTCACGTCTCTTTTGTACAAAGGAATACCAAGGCGTTTAGATTTCAAACTAATATCTCGAGGTATATCTGGAATATCCACAGATAGGTCCAACGGAGCATCTGGTAAGAATTCCGGGACTTTAATACTTGGAACTCCATGAGAATGTTTGGCTACTGGAGGTTCATCGAGGTGCATGTAGTGGAAGTGCTCATGTTCCTCTGCTGGTGATAAGCTGTCTATGTCCTGGTGGTCGTGGCGGGTGTGGTGATGGTGGACTGTTTTGAATACAGTATGTGTGTGCCTTATTTTCTTGACTTTGTACGGTACATGGATGACCACTTTTTTGGTGCGTCTGAAAACAGTAAATGTTTTAATTAATTATATATTCTATTATTAATATAATAAATGTGTATTTTATGTAATTATTGTATATTTGTATGTTTAGGTAAATATCAAAACAGACAATGCGCAGTGAGACAGCATCTGACTGTAAGCACGTCTTTGAGTTCTATACCACTAAACACAAAGAATCAAGTCACTAGGTTCTTTCTGACCTTGATGTATGGGAAAAAGCACGAAGCTGTTTGTTTTTTAGATTAAACTGGACTACTAATGAAATTGGTCGTTCTTAAGATTGAGAATTAGATACGAGAATTACACACAAAGAGAGATTTATATTATTTTTAGAGAGAATTATAATTAATATAGCATTTTATGCCTACTGAAATAGGCCATCGTGGCTAAATTGTTTTAAATCTCGTAGAAAATACTTGAACACTAACAATAAATAAATTACACAATACAAACGTCACGCCTCTATGATATACAATGTATTATCTATACATATAATAAAAATGTAATTCATCGCTGTCCGTTCATGGAAGATATATGAAAAGTTATTATTAGGGGCATTTATCAATATAATAGAACCCAAAATAATATTTTTTTTTTTTTTTTTACTTTTCTGTTTGTCTGTTTTTCTGTTGGTCTATTTATCTCTCTCTTTTGTACAAAGGAATACCAAGGCATTTAGATATCACACTAATATTTTAAGGTAGATCTGAAATATCCACTGATAGGTCCACCGGCGCATCTGGTAAGAATTCCGGGACTTTAATACTTGGAACTCCATGAGAATGTTCGTCTGTTTTTCTGTTTGTCTGTTTATCGTTTATGCACGCTAATCTCAAAACGACTTAACCGATAGCAATTTGACTATTGTATTTAGGTAGGTATATTTCCTTTAACATTTTGTGTTTATTTTATTTCAATCGGTTCATAAATAATAAAGTTACAACCATTTAAATTAATAATTTAATCAAAGTTTGTCATTTAAGTGGGAACGCGGGCAAGCGAAAAACGAAATACTTTAGTCTTGTAGTTTACGCAGGCAAAGCCACGAGTGGGTTGCTAGTACATAATGTGAATAAAACAATTTTAATAAGCCGCGAGACAACCGACGTTCAAATGACATACGCATATCGATTAAAGAATATCTGTGATCCGTCGTAGGCCAGTGAAATTGTTCTGTGAATTGCATGTTATTTGTTTCTCAATTTCTGTAGAAGTTTTCTTTAACAGACCTTATTATAAGTACCTTAAGTTTAAAATTAATTTTACACATTTCTAGAAATTATGTAATCAAACATTGACTTGACTTGACTTTATCGTGGCCACCTGTGAGCGCATCTAATCGCAATCATCGCATGGTTTGTACATAGCCGCGGGTTCAAATACAGATTATTTAATAGATTAAATTTAAAAAATATAATTTATAAAAAAAAAAACTGATGAAATGTTCTGTTAAATAAATTTGCAGAATACTACCTACATAGGCACACATTTTTATTATTAAGTGGCAATTGCCACTGTGGTTGTAGGTGCAGGTTCAAATTACACAAGACCTAAGAATACGTAGACTATGTAGTCTGTTATTTTAAAAAATCTTTAGTCAAATTCATTGGAATATTTTGAATCAAATGAAAATTCATATACTAGCAAATATACATTAGTACATATGACTTACCCTTCACTGCATGTGACAAGTATCACAAGAAACACAGCCAA
The DNA here is from genome assembly GCA_038994665.1 of Podotricha telesiphe. Taxonomy (NCBI): domain Eukaryota; kingdom Metazoa; phylum Arthropoda; class Insecta; order Lepidoptera; family Nymphalidae; genus Podotricha; species Podotricha telesiphe. The sequence goes on along the minus strand of JAOYRR010000020.1, from coordinate 116,874 downwards.
ACAGAACAAAAGCTGTGAAAAAAGAATAACGTTATTGCTATATTTTAAAAGCTCATCTAAATATAACTACATAATACAACACAATATTTAAGTTATTTAAAGAACTTTTTATAGAGAAAAAGCTTTCAGAAAGAATTCTAATAATAATGACATACCAGAGATCGACAATCCATAATCCCGTTGCTATTGTTCGGAGACAATGCAATGGAAAGCAAAACGAACGTAAAGAAAAACGTGAAAAGCTCTAACTATGAAATATGAAAACAATTAGCGCAGTGTGCCTGCATGTAGTATGGAACCGATAATGAGGGCCGATGCGGTTGATTATACTTATATATCTTTCACACGTGTATCCATCCCTCTTTTGAATTGATTGTAAAAACTGACACCTCGGTGTATATACAAAAATAAAAGGGTAATATAAAAATATGAATATTAGCCTTTTATAAATATATATTTTATCATTTAATTTAAGAGCTTCAAGTTAAAAACAATCAATCATGTAAAATTAAGTTTCTTTCAATTTTTTCTTCTATTGTAAGTACATATTTACAAAAACAAAAAACAGTATATTCATATAAGTTTTACTAAAGCTCAATGTTACTTAAAACTATTAACAAAAATATAATATTATTAGAAAAAGGTATTTAATTCATAAAGGCTGGTTAAAAAACAAAATTTTTGTATTATGTAACTAAAATTTACATATATTGTAAGAGTGGCTGTTTTAAAATATGTAAATTTATAAAATAATGGAGTATGGATTATAAATTTGATTTGCTCCTATAATTTTTCAAGAAGGTCATTTAGGCGATCACTCTTTGTTTGACCGTTCTATTATTGTACTACAATTATTATTCTATGTGAGGCCTGTGAGGCCGCTGTGTAAGGTGTATTTTAGACATGTTGTATATTGCATACAATAGTTATGGATTCAAATCTAACATTGTATATTTCTATTTGAAATCTATATATTATTAAAACTTTTATTACCACTTTTTACGAAAATTACGCGGACGAAGGAGTTATGTGATTTGGCTCAGTTATAATTTATATAGAGAAAGGCTAATATTTTTTTTAAATAATGCATACAAATATATACATTCAATTTATAAAGAGGATGTTTGACATACACGTTACTAAGGCAACGCGTATCTTTGCGTCAACGGGTAGTAATAATTGACATGCAGGCAGGCATGTTACCTCTAGATGGACACAAAATGCCATCTATAAAAAATGTCAAAATAGAACTAATTTAATTATGAAACTGTTGCTGAAACTGTTACTGTCACTTGTAATTGTTTAAACAACTGTACACGCATAACGTTTCATTGGCATAAAAAATTTATAAAACAAATTCATTTATTTGCAATTTTGATAATGCAATAAATAAGTTAGACAACAAGTTAGGGGGATGGGTATATGCACAGATGAAGAATCGATTGATAAATAATAATTCGAAAGCTTTTGACATTTTTCGAAATATAGACCTTTTTATATGATTTTTATAGCCTAACATTTTTTTTAAGAGATTATATATATACTACGCGTATTCTTATATAAGCTAAAAAGGTTTTAAAAACATAATTGGAGTATATAATAAGAAATAGTCTGAAGTTAATCAATACCGAAGCGTGACTAATATTAATTATAATATAACGTGCATCAAAAAAGCTTTATAAGCTTGTGGTACAGTTGGGACGTATATCAAATTACACGATGATAACGGGTTCAAGTTTCAGTCAGGTTAGGGTTTTTATGCCACAGGTGTTGCTGTGGTCGGATTATATAAAAAATAGCTTAAAGTTTCTATTATAAATAAATAGCTTAAAGTTTCTAATAAAAGCTTTAAGTTTCTATTATATGCAATATATATAAAACATTCGGTTCTATTTGCCAAATAAAAAGCTTTGAATTTAACTTATTACATTGTAATGTAATATGTTAGATTTAAAGATACCGTGAGTTTGTTATATTTGTGTTGAGTCTAGAATATAGTTTTTTTAATTTAAGTATATTTAGGTATGTGTATTTATAAATGCACTTATTTAATGGGCATTAAAATAAGAATATGGGTTCATCGTGGCGCAGTGTGACCACGTCGGACTGTATACGCAATGGTTGTGGGTTCGATTCCCGCTCATGGGAATGATACTCTAATTATTCTTATTTCTCCGCTCTAGTGATCAGACTGGTTAAGTTCGCCACTCAACACTCAATGTCTCGAATTCGGTCGGAAAGTGGAGAACGGAATGTTTTGACACTAAGCTCTTTATGCTCATAAATGATACGCAGGATTTTTTTTAATATAAAAACATTTCATTAGATATTTCAATATTATACGTTTTTAATTTGCCAAAATTACGTAAGTCAGATAATAATTAAATAATATTTATTAATCGAATCATTAATGAAATAGTAATTGCTACTATTTCTTTTATAAGCGTGACGGTTTTAAATATGTATGTAGTTAGTAAAAAATGAAATCTTAAAATACAAAGAGAGTGAACTAATTGTTAACGAGAGAGAGTAATGATTATGCTTTCTTGCGTATTCACTAGAAAAATAATTATGTACATCTCGAAAGTTCTCATTGTTTCTAACACTATATGCAATATGTAACTTGGATAACGATTTAGTGAATTATTATATAGAAATTTGTAAAGCATTTAAGTTTAAAGATAATTAGTAATTGAAAATAAATATTGGTTGTTATTTTATTGATATATGAAAACGATTGCTTTTGCTATATAATATTAATTTTGATAACATCTGTCTGTATAAAATATTACACTACAATTAGAAAATTTCGAGGTTATATATATATTGCAAAATCACTTTCGAGTTTAGTACAAAACAAAGTTACGCAAAGAGTTTTGGTTATTCAACATATTGATTGCTTGCTTATACAATGAACTAATACAACGCTCATTAAAATCGATATGCATTTCTTAGGGAAATTAAGCAAATTATAACACTTAAAATTCTATCGATTTTGCTAATACACGCTTGTTTTATAATTCGTTTAAAATAAATATACTAACTGTTTATTGTTTTCTTTATGAAATGAAGTTAAATATATTTAGATTATACTTATTAGTAAATTCTTATATTTATTGTATGTCTGTATACATACATAGATACAAGAATTTATTTACGTGGACTATACTTTGTTGATGGGTAAGCTTTAGGCGATCGTCGTTATTTTTTATATTGTATTTTCTTCTGTTCTTTCAAAAATCTTAACTACACTTTCAAATTTAGATTTAATCAATAAACAAATAGATATAATAATATGTTTATTGTCCCAAATTATGTACAGTAACCAGTTACACAGAGATAACAGTCATATTTGAGTTGTACATTAAATCTGGTATAAATGGACTCTGGTACTCATTGTAAGATTCAACTTGTGTTGTGGACACCAGCGCTCTTACACTTTTTAACAATGGCCTTGAAAATGGTAGAAAATAACCTGTTTAGTAAAGCCTAAAAATAATAATAGAAAGAAAAGTAAGTTAAGTAAATTTACAAGTAGAACCTCATCAGTATATATATTATTCATTTACTTATTGATTAAATAAAACTAGATAACAAAGCAAATATCGGCACTGTGTCGCTATATTTATTGGATGTAAATATTTTTAGGTATAATTATTTAAGAGTTCATTTTAATGGAATGAAATAAATTATTTTAATGAAACATTTAATTTTTCAGGTTCCGTACACATTATTGTTATCCTTTACAACGATTAGACACATTCAATTTATACTTTACTAATTCCATAATTTTGTAACCAAAACTTTAGTAACAAAAAGCCTAAAAAAAATCGAAATAGATCACCTTTCATTATTTCATATAAGTAAGTAACAGTATTACATGCTATTCGTATTTCGATTGATATCTAGAACACAATGAAAGTGGTGACGCAACTTCCTGACGCGAACGGCCACTGCGTGCGCCTGCGCTGAAAAATTACCGTACAATTGGCAGAAATGTTTTGATTTGAAACTTTGTTGTGTACAATTATATTTGGAAATAAAACAACTGGGGTGAATTTGTCGAAGCAATTACTAAAAATTGTTAGTAGCAGGGTATGCTGAGAGAAACTAGTGTCCAGACACTCCGTTCTCCACTTTTTCACCGAATTTGAGACATTGCGCCAGAAATGGCTGAGGTTAACGCCTTTCTTGGTATTATAAGTTATTAAATTTTTTTTTTAAATATTTTTACCGCATTATCCGGTGTTGGAAGTTAGACATATTACCATATTACCCAATTCATATTTTGCGCTCATTTCAAAGACAGCGTACTGTGTGGTGGATCTCTAGGATGCATTTTGTCTAACTAAAGCGAGGACTTATTTCGCCTTTTTCCGCATCGCATACCAAGGCGTAGTATCAAGGTTCTACGCTTTTTATATGATAAATAATCTTTCTAGAATGTGTATACATTATGGACTGCCTCGTTCAGTCCATAATGTCCAGAAAGCGCCGCAACATATATGTTGTAATAATGAAATATGATATTTGAATATATTTTGCTTTAATTTAATTATGTAACTGGTGATGAGTATAAGTGAAAATATATGAACTAAATAAAATAATTGTAGTTTTATTCATGTTTTGACAAAATTTGCATAGCATATTAATAATTATGTAAAGATATTTTTAAATACGTAAATAAAATATAATTATGCAATTTACTATAATAAAAATTAAAAACATTTCGTTAAATTTAATATAAGTTTATTTGTTAAAACACACATTGATACTTATTCTATCAGTCTTATTACAACTATAAATAGAGAAATGAAATAAATTATTACACGAACAAAACATTATTGGTGGATATGCAAACACAATAGCGTTTACTGTTTGGTTGTAGTTTTAGTTGTATCGACGACCGTCATCTGTTGTGGAACTGCGTAATTTTGGGGGTAGTTTTGGGCGACATATGGTCCTGGGCCTACTTGCTCCTGCAGCTTTTCTGCTTCTTCAGGAGCTACTGGACACATGCAGGGCACAAGCTGGACATGCTGCAGAGATACAGGCGTTAAGCTAGCCCCAGCTGGCACACTAATAGGTATAGGAGCTAGGTTTTGCTGCAATTGAACCTCATGTTGGAAAGGTTGGTACACTTTCCTGGATTCATATTGAGGGTACATGTACTGGTATCGGTATGGCGACATCGGCTGTGCCCACGTTTTTGACGATGATTGGCTTCTGCAACAAAAGTAGAAGTTATTTAGAGTTTTGATGAACACACCATAATATCTGAAATCACAATACTTATTTTTAAAATTCGCAATAAATGATCAGCCTTATTATTTCGCAAAAGCAAACACATATATTATTGCATTACATTACATTATTTTTATAAAGCATTAAAGTAATTTAAAAATAAATGCAATTATTATTATTTTTTTATTTGTATTATACCTACCCAGAATCTGAACCCCATTTCAGGAAGAACGCCTCACTCGAGGCTATAAGCGCCAGACATAGGAGGAGGCAGATCTGTAAAGGATTTTAAATTGAGAAGAGTTTAGACGTACTTAAAAAGAAAATAATTAGAATACTACAAATAAAAACTTCACAATGCAAAAATATGTAAAATACCTGTAAAAGAAATGTACACAAAATTATTTTGTATTACAAAAAGAAATACAAAGTATAATAGCTTCAACTATACAATAAATTATTAGTAAAAAGCAAATAGCATTAATTAGACGTACGCTTAAATGAAAAAAGTGTGAAATTGTTATAAATCTTTCACACATTATACATACATATATGTATGTATGTATGTACATATTATGTATCTTTTTTATTTTTAAATATTTATGATATAGGTAATATTAGTATAAATTTATACGAGTCTAATAACAAATAATAAATAATAGTAAAAATACGTGCTTGACAGTATTTTCTTGTTACTCTGGCAAAGGGATCTTAGTAATACAATGTAAATATTGTATTGTCATTGGAACCGGATATGTGTGCAAATTTTGCAATCAACAAGAAGTGGGTTAAAATAATATTATAAATCACTAACTTGTATAGTGTAATATAAAGGTCGACAAGATCAATCTAACAAAAAATTGTTCAAAATTAAGAAAAAACAATAACTTGTTTAAAATAAATGCGCTACTCGCGACACATATTCGAAACGACTGACTGTGAGTGACCCTACGCAATATTTCGGCGATGCCTGACCAAAAGTACTATGAAAACGGCAGAGTGGTTATCTTCCTCTTTAGTGTTAGTTCGAAAAGTAAGCATTTATAATGATTGCGGCTAATATGGAAAATATTTATCTCGTAATCTAGATACTAATGGATATTGACGAAATAATATTTTCTATGATAGTGAAATCTTGTCGCTGGATAAGCATCAGTTAGTTTTACATAATGGTAATGTCCATTTTTTTGGTCTTGAATTCAGTTATTTCAACATATTAAGAATAATCTTACTATAGAAACATAATATAATAAAAATTTTCATTTAATAAAACGTAATTAAATGTATATAGAATTCGTAGGTTTTGCTTGGTGTGGCCTAAATTGCAATTCTATATTTTATTTATATTCTATTCTATTTCGCTATAAAAACCCTCCCTGCTGTAAGTTCGTTAGTCCCTAAGTAAAGACCTGAAATCTGTAGATTTCAGGTGATTCTGCAGTAGCGAGTCAAGGTTACTAATTTATGTGGGTATTTATGCACGTTTACACAGAATGTCCATCTTGGAAATTGAATTTGCTTATATCTGATTCTTTTCGATTAATCGGATTATTGTAATAAGTATTTTTAAAAAGAGTAGAACGTGTGACTTAGTGGTAAGGAAGACGCGGGTACGATGTCCCGCTACGTATATAAACAATGCACTAAGCAGTTCTTCGGTTTATTTAAGTAATAAAAAAATATATTGAAACTTATCGCTGTCTGTACGTGGAAGATATATAAGAAAAAATATTATTATGGGCATTTATCAGTGTAATTTAACCCAAAACAATAATTTTTACTTCCTTTTCTGTGTCTGTTTCTTCATGCACGCTTATCTCAGAAACGGTTTTGATGTAGTTTGACTATTGTTTAGTGTAGTATTTTTCAATCGGTTTATTTCATATCAATCGGTTCATAAAGATAAAACTTGCAACAATTTCAATTATAAATGTAATTATAGATTTAAGTGAGAGTAAATAGTTGGTTATAATCATGTACCTTGCGCAGGCGAAGCCGCGAGCGGGTCGCTAGTAATATAATATATTATGACTGTTTTCGTGAATTGTAACCAGGTCCTGAATTCACATTCCGGATAAGGCAAATAGTCTTGATAAAGTAAGTAAATTAATTGTTACCGGTAAAATATTTCGTATATTTCACTAGTATATAACTTGTTAGATGTTATTTCAGTTCAATTAGTAAAATTGCTTGCAAGTTGACGGAAACAGCGCACTTTGAACAACTTAGAAGTAACAAATCTGAAAAGTATATGTGTCTTTAGGTATACGAATCCCTTTTTATTTGTTTCTAGTGTGAGATAAGCCATATAATCTCAAGGATTTAAGCTTACGCCTTAAAAAATGCTACAATTGTGACATACAAAGCTATATAAATTAAATATAAATATGTATAATTTAAAAAGCTTTTTTTATTGTTTGTCTTCTTAATTTTAGAACAAGTAATAACTAAAGATATATCTTTCAAGAAATAAATTTGCAGTAAAAGAAATGAAAATAATTTCTTGAGATAACATTTCTTCAAATTTCTAATTTATATTAACCTAATAACGTTAATATTGACAAGACTATATAAATCGTATAAAACACGGGGAGTGATAAAGACAATTTTGTAAAAATGAAACAAAAGAAAATCTTACGTGAAAAGTTGTTAAATAGGTAATATAAGTTCGTCCAGGACAGATACATATTGATTAAACTATCGAAAATTATATAAAAAGTAAGTTTGTTAGTTGATTAATAATTCACAAATGTTCAGTTAATCTGAAAAACTATAGCATATACAAACGTAAACACGTTCAGATACTCTATACTTAGAACTCGCTTAGTTAAACTGACTTTGGGAGTAATTATTACACTTTTTTATCGCCATCACCTCAGGGTGAGGTCCGGTTTTAATTTAAATGGGACTAAATCATCTAATGTTTAATGTGTTCCCGTAAGTTTAAACATAATAATGAATGGGTGTCCTGTAATTAAGCCGCAGACAAACAAACATATAAATGAAGACCATCAAAGCCTCGTTAAAGTTAAACGTGTTATTTACTTTATAACAACCAAAGAAGAGTACTATCAGAACTAATGAAACGATTTTTAGGAAATATGTTAAAAATATAATAAATATACAACTCAACTTCACGCTTTTCCCGCATAGCAGTGTAGCCAGAGAGAACCTAGTGTCGAGAGCCTTCGTTCTCCACTTTCCGAATGAAATCGAGACATAGCGAGTTGAGTGAGTGAGTAAGTTAAGTGAGTGAGTCTTAGGTACCAGAGCGGACAAATGAAAATAATTTAAATATAATAACTACTCTGAATGAATGGAAATCGAACCCCAAACCAATCGCGTTTACAGTCAGATGCTGCCCTACTACACCTGTGGCCTCCTGTTATCTAACTGTAGCTTAAAATTAAGTATTAGGTCATAATTATTACCATCATCTGAGTTGTCGTAACTGTATCGTTGGGAAAAATATATTTTAATATTACAAAATAATTAATATTCTAAGATTGTATTTTATTAATATTTTCCTAGCGTGATTATGAAAAAATCTTACAAAAAAAAGCGAGCGAGTTTTTCTATTTTAATTAATAATATGTATTGAATATACTAACTTAACTATTCTGCTATGATCACCTTTTTCATGTTCCTGTATTCACTACAATAGGAATTATATATCGTGTATTAGAGTTCCACGTATCGGAAATGAGTAATCGTTTAGCTTTTGAACTGTATACAAATAATTTAAAATTATTACATTACAATTTTTTTAACAAAACTCCGCTACTATTAAAATATAATAGGTATCCAAAATGATTAAAGTACCTTAGTTGCGGTAATATTTAACCAAAAAGGTTATGATTTGATACATTCTGACATACATACAACGCAACCCTTTATTATAACCCAAATAAGGAGCACACATACAATGAAAGGACTGTCGGATCGATAATTTGAATCGTATTGATAGTATTTATGATGTCGGCAGCTGTCACAATAGAGGTGCTAACAAAATCATGATTCGACAAAGACTGCCTCTCCAGCATCCCATTCAACACCATGTAAATTGAAATTTCAAACAACAATGGATAATAGTTAATGGAAAAGTAAACATTGGAGATCGATAAGCCCATACATAAGATTGATTTGTTGTTAAACGGGCTTAGATCGAAGGTTAAATGACGGTTCTTTTCCAGAAATATTGTATGTTAAAGCTTTGCACTAAGAATATTTTTTTAATTTAATATAATTAGCTTTTCAGTATATATAATAAACATTTATTTATTACATTACAATACAACACCAATTTAAAAAAAAGAAAATCGCATACGTATCGATATATAAATTGAAAAGAAAATACTCACCGACATATTTCTAGACGTGTACATTGCACTGTACGAAACAAATTAACTAGACAACCTGAAGACCCACACCCGACTACGCTACGGGAGTATAAGGAGTGTTATTTAAATTCCCTAAACTTATATTGGAACGAAGATGCGCGCACCTAATCGGACCGCGGAATGACCGATCTCAGGGGACCACGCGTTTTTTATACACGAATTCAGAAACATTCCGTCTCCAAAAAGCCGGTCCACGGTCCGGGCATGGACTATAATAATCTTATCAACGTATCTACACTCCTATCGTTACTTAGAACGTACCGTTATTCGCCAGAATTTAAAGAGGAGTTTTGGACTGCCCACTTAAGATAATTTCACACTTTTTATGGAATAGCTAAGTGTTGGGGTGGCGTGGAGTGTGTTCTGGGGAGCCCGCGATGCATGGAAAGGATATGGCCGGCGGTCGTGTCGAATCGAGACGGCTATATCACCGGCCCGACGGATCCATGACTCGTCACTTCTGCCGACGCGTGAAATCCTAAATGGGTGCACCGTCAACATTTACAATGCAACAACAAAAAGTTTCTCCGGTCCCGTACTTACTTAATTGCCTCTGATTGATATTTTACTGAGGGTCTTCATTATGTTTTTTTTATCATTTCCGCTCGCACCGATATGATAGCTTGGAAATTAAATTCAACCGCGTTTATGGTATGAGAAATATTTTGTGATTACACGTTTTAAAGGCATAACTCTATTTGTTGATATGTAATTATTAATCGGAGTACTCATTAAATATAATTAAGCGATGCATTTATGTTTCAAATATGTTAAATAAAATATATGTAATACGCAAATATACTTATCTAAAGAACAAACAATATATATATGAAGTTTGCAGGGCATAGAATTTTTATATTTTATATTGTTAATTTTTATACCTTCGGCATTCAGCAGAAAGATATACATAGAGAGAGCGTACTGTCAATTTTGAAGCAATGTATGTTAAATGGCGAGCTCGCTTCGTCTTACTAGAACAGAAAGACAAATACAATTTTTTAATATTATTATTATGTTAATTGAAGGACTAAACTACAAGCTCACAAATTTCGTTACATTAGTATGTGCTTGTTTTTCTAGTTAGGTAGCTAGTTTTTCTAAAGAAGTTTCACTTCAAAACATTTTATAGGTCTGGTGATACAAACCGTCGATAAATCTTGTCAAAACCTAAGAGTATCGTACACTTAAATGCCACAGAATAAAAATTAGAGCATCTTAGCGAGGTGGACTTTTATAACCACTTAGGCAACATAACACTAGAAAAACAAACCGAAGAAGACCATAAAAATAAGTCAATGAAATTTATTCCTTGAATTCACTTAAATATACCGCCTATATTTTCTAGATAACGAATAATGGCCATTAACGAAACCGTCCTCTATGATATATACCGGCTATCAAAAGTAACGGATGAGCTCGTCTCAGGCGATAAGAGGCAAATCAGCTGTCAGGGCACCAAGAAGCCCTTTTACAGTTATAGTGACATTCCTAGCCCTCAAAATAAGACTAATAACCTAATAATCAATATGTAAGCCTGCTTCTTTCCTCGCTTAACATGGGAAATCGATTAAAATATCAAAGACTCAGATAAATGGCCATAGCTTAGTAGCATACTGTTCGAATTTATTTTATCACGGTTTTTTTTCTCAGACTAATGGATAACAAATTGTCTACTATTGTATTGTGTGTTAATTAAAGCTTTGATAATAACAGAATGCAGGTCTGGAAGGTTAGAGGACTAGATTTTTTGTAATTATTAGTAGTGACTCTACTTTACTAATAACCTTTTATACAATAGCCAGAAATTTAATTTTTAGGTTGGTACTGATCTTAATATTAGATGAACTCTAAGAGGCAGTAATTGAATTCTAGACCAGGTTTATACAGGCCTAATTAAAGGTTTTCTAAATTATCATACATTTATTATTCTTTAAATATTTTTCATGATCACGACATTTCCATGTTTGGCTTTTTGGCATAAGGAGAACCAAGTAAAAAAATATATTTTGAGTGGTGGACCTCTACCAGATTCAAATGGAGGTAAATACTCACCAAAGGAATTGTTATAAAATATTTTTAAATTTATAAACATGCTTAGTAAATTTTTTTAGCATATTTAAATAAAATAGCCAATTTTATCTCTTTATTTTAATTTTACATATGATATAAAATGATGATTCAATTCAATGATGAAAAAATATAACTATAATCTGTACGTAAAATGTTCGTATCAATTTAGTATTGTAAAGTAAAATGGAATAAAATAAGCAGTCAGGACGTGTAGCTGGACGTGTATCACGGAATAATTTCAAAGAGGCAGAAAGTTGATGACAACAATATCTTATTGCATATTCCGTAAAATGCGGAAGGTACGTTCAAAAAAACACTAGAAAAATGTGGGAGACTTTGATATAAAGTTTTACGCTTTGTCACTTTCTTATAGCATAATAATCTTAGTGATATCAATTCTCAATGGAACAAATATAATTGTTTTATAAAGGTTGGGCTAAGAATTAGTTAACATTTACATTCAACGCCCTGTGCTAACACAAGACCTGTGGTAGCACAGGGCGTGGAGGAGGGAGTATAATCGCTAGGTAATTTCTAAAAAATTCTGTCCTGACGACCATGTCTCGGCCTGCCGCTCCCGCCATCGCGCGGGCACCCGTGTCGTCACTCACTGGCGTTGGTTGTTGAGACCCTGCCGAACTGAGCAGCCCATTTCGGTGCGTTCAGGGACCGGCTGGGACACTCCCCTAACGCCAAACCTTTCCCTAACATCGGAAACCGAGTACAGGTTCATCCAACGCTTCCTCACGGACCAGGAGGCCACTGAAAATATTTCGTAGTTCATCTATTCTTTACCATCAGAGAGGAACATGAAGGTAGCAATTAAAGGACTACCAGTCACTATCACCAAAGCGAAGATCAAGGAAATCCAGTCAGGGATCGCGGCTAGCAGCCGTAAAAGGGGGGCCAATTAATTCTGCTGAGTACGTACAAATGGGACAATATTATGGGAGCTCTTTGCACCACAACTATTAAAATATTGTTGGCTACAATCGTAACACTTGGTTACAGCAAGATGGAGCCACCATTCACACACTAATGAGTAGCTGCCGGTCGTCAAAGAAGTGTTTCCACAAATATTGATGTCTAGAAGAGATGATATCACATGGCCACCCAGGAGTCCGGATTTAACTCCAGCGAACTTTTTTAATGGGGTTATATAAAAAGACCATGTTTAAATCAATAAACCAAGCGCACTGTCTCAAATAAAAGAAAAAGCACCGAAGAAATGTCTGCGATCTCACGGTCTCTTTGCCGACGAGTATTAGAAAACTTTAGTACTCGCTTAGAGGAATGCAAAAGGTGACGAGGTGGTTATTTAGATGATGTTATTTTTAAAAACTAAAATACATTGAATAATTTGTCTTGTAAATCAATATTATTCATATACTACAAACAGTATTTTTTAAATGATGTGTTGAAATGTTAACAAATTCATTTATAAACAAAAAGCAATATTTTGCAGTCCGCTTAATTCATACAAGATTTTTTTTTAATAATTATTTAAAATTTATGGGTGATTTAGATTTCATTCTTATATTAAAAATAAATTGATAAGGTTAGTATTGTTATTGATACGACAAAATATTCAGGAAAAAATAAATATTAAAAAAAATATCGAGATAAAACAGGATATTCGATATATAATTCACTGTTTAATTAAAAGGACTGGTAAAAAAATTAACATATTTTGTTCATTAAAAACTTTATATTATCATAAAGGAAATTATTCCTCTTCGTCGTCAAAATTGAAGCGTCTCATTCCATCGAACCGAAAGCCGTAGGCAGCCGCGTTTTTAACGTCAACCAGCGCTGGGTTGCGGTGTTTGAAGAAACTGCCATGCGCGTGGGCCGGTCTCGACGACCCGTTGGGAACCCCGTGCGACTGCCGCGGGTAGAACGCCTCAAACTGCCCGCTAGATGGCAGTACATCCTTCAGTTCTCCATCCTCAGGGTCGTAAGGCCGACTCATAGATGTCGCCACCAGCACCAGCAAACATACCACCGGAAATATCTAGAACAAAAAAATTACAAGTATTTATTTAGTTTTTAATATAATATTTTAGAAAAAACGTTACGTACCATGACCGTAGAAGACACAAATGAAGCGGGCTTAGATATATTTTGCGCAATGACAGTTGGTCACCTTGAAGTGGAAGCGGTGCCGCACGGCGGCTCACACGCCAGCCTGACCGCCTGCCCGCCTACATAACACTTTCCCTTTGCGTCACTCGCACTACGATTAGCACCACACACTCTTTGGCGAGCATGGAATGTTAAATCGTGGAACCGTCTTAGCCTAATTTTAGTTAATTCTTTTTTTAGTCTTAGTCTAATTGTGAAACGAAATTTCAATATATTCGTTGATGCTAAAATTTATAAAAGGTGCGGTTTGGTTCAAATTAAACATAACAATCAATTAATTCATATTAATATTGCATATTCCATCATTTATTTCGTAACTTCAATCGTGTTTTTTTTTCACAAGTTAATTAATGCCGATTTCCGACACTGCTTAAGGTATATTTGGATAGTTTTTCTTTAGATAAGTGAATTCGGCTCAGTAATGTATAAATTTACTATTACAAATCGATATGTAAAAATAAACATAACAAGTTTAGAAACTCGCATTGTAGGTTTTTAAAAAGCCTTTAGGTATCTAAAACAAGAGTTTTTTTAGTAAAAAAAGAAAAAACAAAAGTCAAATGATAAAAGTTATTATGGTCCCGTGGTAGTCAGTGGTCATAGGTTCAGTTCATAGAATAATATATATTTTCTACGTGTTGTGAATTAGACTATGTATTAGAGGAGGAGATGGACGTTCCAGGTTAAGAATTTGCAATACAATTATGTATACATTCTTCCGCTACTTAAAATATGAGCTGTCATATTCTGTATAGTATTTCTTTTTCAATTTATATTTACCAGTATGACTGTTGTATAAATTAGATTTCGGCGTAATATAATAAAATAAGGTAGGTACTTTAATTCTAAAATATTTAAAAATTACAATTCCGTTTATATTTTTATGATGTTCCATAAAAAATACCTTTCTCATAATACCTAATATAAACCAATAACTCCGTTTCATTTTAATTATGCCAATAATTAGCATAAATGTTATAATGTAACGATCGCTCTAATAATGGCTTAGGTGCCAGAGCGGAGAAATGATTATATTTTAAATATAATCATTCCCCCAAGTAGGAATCGAACCCACAACCAACCGTGTTTACAGTTCAGTGAAATAGAGCTACTGAAAGATAGCTTTGACTAATTTGTACGTTTTCTGTGATAGAATCTAGTGTCTATTATTAGACAAGTAAAACTTGCCGTTTAATTTAAAAGAAAATGCCCTTGATGAGTAACTCTTAATATTTTAAATACTCCCATGAGTAGGTTTCGAATTGAACACTATAGCGATAGTATTGATTAATAACATTTTTCAACGCCGCAAGAGAGAGAACGTATTTTCCACCCGAATAAGAGACATTACTTCTTATCAGAGCGGAGTAAAGAAATAATTCAAATATAATAATTGACCCGAGCGGGAATCGAATCCTCAACCATCGTGATGACCTGTAGATAATAATCATGTCCATAAATATATTTATTTACAGTGAAATTAATTATATTTCTCATTATATTAGTACAATTAACTTGTTTTCAACAAAACAGTAATGAGTTTTAAATCCAAATATTAAAAATAAAAAAGAACATATAATTTACTCCTAAATGTGGTAAAAAAGAACTATGTAGTAATTTTTAAACTTTTCTTGAATGATTTTCCTTCAAATTTTGCACATAAATTATCCAAGTAATGTAAGTGGACGCTAATATATTAAATAAAAGACGTTTATAATTTCAAGTTGATGTATTTCTTGCTTAAGTAAGCATCCACGAAACAAGTTTATTATCAATATTATATAGTATAATAGATAAAATATATATTTCCTTACCAAATATTTTACAAATGTCTAGATAATTTGTTGCTCAGACCAATTCTACTTAAGATCTAAAATTGCGGTAAATGAACATTGATTTGCTATTGATTTCGAATTTTGATCAATTTCTGTTACATGTGAAGTTTGTTATATTAATAATAAATATTAACAGTGATGTGTTTAAGAACAATACTTATTCTATAGAATACGAGAACTACTGTAATACAACTATTTAATGATTTAGACAATAATACTTATGCAGAACAGTCGTGGGGAGCAAAAGTGACGAAATTTTTTTTTTTTTGTTATATGCAAATGAGGCCAGTTTTCATATATAATAGTATTTTTTTAGAAATTCTTTTACAACAACAAAATATAGCCTAATCTATATATTTCGTATGTAAATATTTTATACTTTCAGATCTAAAATACAATACTAAACATTTTACAAATATTATTAAATATTATTTGTTTTGTAAAACCTGTAATCGTATCGCCACTTTTGCTCTAGCGTCCTAACAAAATTCTCCTTATATAAAGGCCGTAACATACTCGACTGTTCCTAGCTTCGTAAGACAATTCCATACAATAAAACATGAACGCTTTATTCCGAACAATTGAATGTCGAACAGCTTTTAGGCCGGTAAGAACAGTAAATCTACTTCAACATTGTGAAGACAATACAATAGTAATAAGGTAACTTTGTTTAATTTAAAATAAATCTACATAACAAATTAGTTAATTAGCTCAAACGAGTCTAAACGAGCCTGTTGAAGACTTGTTCAGAATCATATAATTTAGAAATAATAAAAAAACGATTAGCTTATTATAATAAGTAAGAAAGATGCAATTTCTAATATTTTAGTTGACAACTTGTTTTATCTCAGCAGCCTCATATTACAGGCGTTCAGTGAGCACGCGTACAGTAACAATAATATAATGGAATTATTGCACAATATATACATACAATATTGCTGTGTCGTATCAATTATTTATAAACACACTTTCACATAATCTTAACATATAAACATCAACATACAAAGGATTAAAATAACCAATTATTACACAAATATTACCGCTATTATTGCTCAATTAATGTATAATTTAATATATGATTGAAGCCGTCGACGACGGGAATGTTTGTATAGGAATTATTTTCATTTCTCCGCTCTGGTGGCAAAGACAAAGCGCGGCTTTGAGTTCCGTCACTCAAGACAACAATGTCTCGATTTCGAGCGGAAAGTGGAGAACGGAGTGCGTTGTAAAACTAGGTTCTCTGACTACCACAAAGGGCAAAAGCGTGAAGCTGTAAAATATAATTTAATAAAATATTGATAATTCCATATGTATTTTTGGTTGCGTTTAAATATTTAATAAATAGCATTGAAATAAATTCTAATACATTGAATAAATAAATAAAATACAAGTAAAATATACGCAGTGTATATTGTTAAACAAAACATGAACGTTTTTTGTTCAATTTTAAACAATTTTTGCTCGCATAATATAGCTCTGTACATCATAATTCTGTACATCATAAGGCCTACTGAATCAACATTAAACATTAAATTTACCTTAAATACAAAGATATTTACGATACTACAGCATATATAATTAATATATGCTAAATGAGCAAAAAACTACACCACCAATTATTACTATTGTTTTTTTATTGTACAATTTGATCTGACAAAGATGAGAAATTATTCAGCCAAAAAACATGTTGTTGAGTTGAGTTGGAATTATTTTAATATTATTGAGTTGGACAACACATTGAGTTGGAATTATTTTAATATTATTAATAAGCTTAGTTTTTCTCATATATAAATACAATAAAGCTAGTACATACATATAGATTATTTAAAATACACCTTGAATATGAAAAAAAAATCTATTCCCAGTAATATTATTATAAGTTTAAAATCTTCCTACGAAGAAGTTCTTGCTAGATATAGATCTCCTTAAATTATGGTTATCTTGAAAATTTCTACTATTATCATCGATATGTGATAGTTTTAATTTAAATAATTATCATATATTAATAACATAACTAGTTAAGCACCTGCAAAAGTAAGTTACAAAAATTAAGTATTGCATTATATAAAAAAAAATGACTGTTAAGTGGAAATCTCACTGATGAACGGTGATATTGATATTTCTATATTATTACACTATAGAATTCGATTATTCCACTGGATCATAAAGGATCAGCTTTTCAATAATGCGTTAAAATAAAAGCTAGGAAAATGGACTTCATGTTTCTTAATACTTGAACAATTAAATAAATCTGAAATTTGCTAAGTTTTCACTATATTCATATATTTAAAAAAATAATTAATAAAAAAACGCCATAAATACATCCCAATTTATTATTAACAACTGTTAGAACGATCACACGAGTGAATAACGACAACTAGCGAGTTCATTTTACACCATAATCTAAATGAGCTATCTACAATATGTACTGCAAAACAATATTGTATACGAAATAAATGATATATAAATTAAGTAATTCTCGTTTTTTATAACTACATATCCGTACAAGGTGTGAACAAGTCGATAAGTCGAATAGCATATACAATTTTTTGTATAATAATAGCCATTACAATTTGTTTTATTTATGGGTTAATCAAAGACTAAAATAAAAAAAAAATCAAGAAACTGACTAAAGTAGTAATAAATAACATAAAACAGAATATACAAATAGGACTTAAGCTTATTTTTAGTTTTAATAGTGACAGCTTTTACGGTATAAAAGTAGCAGGCAATGTGCACTTACAAACATTTCAACTGGTAACAATTTAATTTTAAGGAAATATTTTGTCGTCAATTATTAAAAAAATTAGAGGTAGGTTTTGATTGAAATCATTCTACGGATGTGTTAAGAAATTTGTATGTATACAATACAATACATATTTGTACATAGTGAAAATTTACTATGAAGTGTCCTAGGCACGCTTTGGTAGCACTATAAACTATGGCAGCCATGTATCATGAACATTTTTTGTGTCGTTGTGAAATATGAAACCTAATCATTGAGTAAAATATTGGCTAGTCGATGTTTAGACAAAAAGAATATAAACACGAAAAATAAAATTGCTTTAAGCAGAAAGAATAACCATTTAATTTTTTTTATAAATACATGTTATTTTCAAATTACCGTTTCCCAAATTTACTGTTTCCTAAGTGACACGTCTTATTTCAACTACATGTTGTTTGAACCAGTTTTAAATGTCGCTAAGATGATAATCCAAAAGCATATTTTATTCGAGATCGAAAATTGCGATATACTAAACAAATTACACACTAAGCTTTATAACTTTATACACCACATATTTATTTAAGTATCGGAATAATAATTACACATAGGTATATTATATAATAACACATCTAAATTATAGAAACATTGATTATTAGTAACTTAATAATGTCCTCGCTCAATTCCTTCGCCCTAAATCCTAGATCTAAGTGCGAGACAAAGAAAAAAGTGCATACAAATAAATTAATATCAAACTTCAATGAAACCTTAGACCGTTGATCACACACAAGATGGACTCTTACTTTTTTGATGCAAAAAGTAAAAGCGTATATAAGAAACAATTTATGTTCTATTTGGATTTTTTATTTATTAATTAATTATTATTCTACGCTATATCTATATAAATAAAACGATACTACCATATTTGAATTGCCGTGAATAAAATCACTAAACACTAATAGTCCGAGTCACCATAACATTTATATCGAAAGCGATTAATCGGGACAAAAATCGATAATGGAAGATCGTAAACGCTAAAACGGACACAGAAGCAATATTATTAAAAAAATATAAATATATCTTTGCATCTAAATTGTATAAAGCGTTACACGGAACGTTACTGTTAGATAATTTTGGTATAAAAAGACAAAATATTACGAACATCTCGTATAATTGTAAAAAAATAATTACTTCATAGTTTAAATAGCGTATAAGAGGAACAAAAAACGAGGATAGCGGAGATCGTACTAAACACTTGGTTCCAGTTTTAAAATTAACCTTATTCATTGATATTGATGCAGGCACGCCATACAAGAAATATTCCTTCAAACCGATTAAAATGCCGAGAATTTAAGTTTAATATATGATCGCATATATGTTCATCGACTTTACATGGAGAGAATATTTTATGAAAGAAGTGTAAGTAAAAAAATGCGTTCAAACACATGCAGTGAAGTATTTATAAGATCTATCTCTTGAAATTAAAGTTACTGTCACTAAGAATTTCTTCTTTGAGGGTCATTTTGTTTTCAATTATATAATAAATTATGTTTAGAATCTTTCAGAATCAACTAGAATATACGAGTCCTGCATCAATGATATATTTGCGACAAAGAATAATTTTAAGTTTCACTGTACACTTAGGATTTATCATATGTATGTAAATACTTAAATTATTTTGTGATTTGAACTTTATTCAGAGAATGCATATTTAAAACGCTAATATTAAGCCTTTCATAATACATAACAAATATTTTAATATTGAAATGTATTTAAAATATTTTTTTATTTTGTAGGTTTTTGTTAGTGACAGATAACAGGCCTCCCCTATAAAACGCCATTTCGAGCGGTCACAAGCCTCCCATCCTCATCCAGCGGTAACCCGCAATTCTGATGAGGTCGTCAGTCCACCTTATTAGGGGTTCATCCCAAGCTACACCTATACTTTCCATAACTATTATACAGAAGGTTATAATTTAATAAATTATTTAATTGATTATATATGTATGATATCTGTAGATATCAAATATAATGTTGCTAGTATTTTTATTATTTTTTTTTAATTACCAACATACTCGGTGAAAAACATGGAGTTCTGAGACGTTTTATAATTAAGACGTTGGTCCCATTGAAAATGACCTGAATATAAAAACTAAACCCAATATTTATGAGTCACTGTTATTAAGAAGTAATTTATTCTACTATTATTAGCTGAGAATAATAAATTAAAATAAAAATAACAATGAAATTCAATTATTAATCAATCATTCTAGTCCTATACAAATAATAAGAAAGGTGTATTATGAAAGTCCTAGATATATGCGTATTACCATATCATAATATGTATGTAGTCCTTAGAAAATGACAAAAATTTAGGTATATCTAAATTTTAGTATATTTCAGTATATCTTTAATAATTTACATACTGAATGCTGGTGCAGATCTCAGCATTGTGTGCCCGTTAGAATCACGTGATATTTTTTTTTTTTAAATATATATTGAGAAATACCACAAAAGTAAGTTGTATCTTTTTTAATCAAGTTTTGTATAGTGATATTGCAGTAAATCTAAAATTCTCCTTGAATTTATAATTTATTTTTGTAATTATTTTTTTAATTTTGTTACTGTAAATTGTTGTGTTATAATACAATAACAATTTTTTAATATGATCATCTCGATTATTGTACAATAATTAGATTCAAATTACTTGTTGTTCTCAGATTGCGAAATGTAAATGGTTATTTTTATTAATTATACTGGCATTTTCATTTAATCAAATTGGAATTATTACTTTAAGAATAAAATGTATATTTATAAGCGTGGTAAATGGAATGGAAGAACTGGATATTAGACAAATGTTAGTCGCAGATTTAATATCACCATGTCCCGTTGACGTGTAAACAGCGCGTTGCCTTGGCAACGTGTATATCATTTTATACAGTGTTAAATTTAGTTTATTGATTTAATGCTCTTTTACTGCATTTACTTCGTAAAAAGCGGTACCACGTTTTTGCTTTCCCTTATTTACATATGGGATTTTAATTTTTCACAAACACTCGTATTGTACATATTAAAAGAAACTGTTTATTTATAACAAATTCACGTATTAATAAATATATTGTTAATTTAATATTATTATTTTATTAGAATATTTTCGTTGCCATTATGTAGTTTATAAATGTTTAAGTACATTAGTTAAAGGCAGTGGTTATTCAAACAAAATTTTAAGACACTGACCACTGGCCACATAAATAATAACTGTTAGTTATTAAATAATTCTTACATATATCGGTGATTTATGAAAAAGTAATTTTGATTTTAAAAACCTTCTTTTGTGGTAAATCCGTTAAATACGTCATACATAATATCGATCACATAGATTTGTAAGGCGTTGGATATATCAGTATTCGAATATATAAACATTATTTATAATATTAAATGCAAGTGTTTTGTTCTTAAACTACACATAGACGTAGCTTTACCAATCCAGTAAATTCACTACAAACATTAATTATTCAATAGATTATTACAATATAAACATTACAATCGAATTAAATCGAAAATTATAAATATTACGATACAATCGATACAACATCTAACAAACGGCGGTTTAAAATACCGCGGGGATATATAAGTTATATTCAGTAGAGTATTTACCAAGTATTTTAATAAGATTCCATTAATATATTAAATTATATTATCATATATTATTTCATTTCCAGCTACGTCTATAACTAATTCTACGAAAACCACATCAGTCAAGTGTAAATATATTTATCGTTCGCTAACATAATAAATTACACATCTCAATATACATGCACTGTAAAGAGTAGCGGTTCCGAGCGATTGCGCGGACAAATCAATCCGATAATATAATCGATTCTAATAACCACGAACAGTACAAACAATTCAGAACAAGACAGAAAATATATCGATTACAGATAAGGTATCGTTCGTGTCGATATTATTATATAAATAAGATGTTACCTCGGAGCCAATTTAGACGCTATATAAATAACTTTCCAGTTTAGTTTTAGGCGACGGTTGTGTGAATGGTGATAACCACATAAGAGAAAAGCGGCCGAATACTGACTGTATGCTCTTCCATCTTGATTTGCGAACCCAGCGAGCTTGTTCCTTCTTCAATTGTTCTATGCCCTGTAAATTATAAGTAAAATGTGCACTTTTAATATTGCACCAGGAGTAGAGGCCGTCCAGGCGCAGTGGGTAAGCGGCTGTGAACGCGATTGGTTGTCGTTTCCATTCCCACTCGGGGAAATGATTGTGTTTCGAATATTTTTATTTCTCCGCTCTGGTACCTGTGTCAAAGTGCTGTGCGTGGAGTACGGAGTGCCTTGACACTAGGGTTCTCTCTGACTACAAAGCAGCCACATTTTTTTTTTTCAAGACTGAATAGTAAGTGAGCTGTTTGCGTATATTTATATAGTTTCGGTTAGCAATATATCAGGCAGACAGATAGAGCTGTAGTCAAGTTTTCTACCACTTCATTGGTAAAAATATGTTTATCTTGAAGAGAATTGGTACAAAAAATCTTTGTGAATTTCATTAAATTTAAACATAAGTATAATAATTAAAAATGAGCATGAACCTTTTACAGATTAATGTGAGTAATATGAAAAACAACATTATAGGGTTAGGGTTTCCAAACCCATCAGTCTGTGTTCAATCTCAAAGTTTTCGGGACTAGAAATTTCGGATCCCGCGGGAACCCGGTGTTTGCGGGATCATAAACAAAAAATATACTATTAATATATATATAAAGCAAAGTAAAAAAACCGTTACCTAACCAATGTAACTCGACAATAATTTAAGTTTTACAATTAATATATAGTCGGTCAAATTACCCCGTTTATTCATCACAGAAATGTATCTACTACAAAATACATAATTTTAGTTAGTGAGCTTTTAAATATAGGTGAATTATCCGAATCCGGTTGATTAAATCGTTAGAATTAGATACTATTTCTCATTTCTTCTTTGTATACAATACTCTTAAATTATATTATGATTGTCGCAATTTTCTTTACCTCCAAAACCTTCAATACACTCGACGTCAATTCATCTTATTTTATTACTTAACTTGACTTCACTTCTATATCGTATATATCGTAATATTAAAACAGTTAAAACAAAATGTTTATACGTGCACATCTTCAGAACTATTAAGTAGATTTGAATGAAACCTTCTTTGTTGTATAGCTTTAAAGCTTAGGCTATAATTGGTTTTGAAGAGCTGTAGAACGATAATAGACCAGCTAAACTATAAAAAGTACTAATGTAATTCACGTTAACTAAAATTCAGGGTGATGTGTATTTTGGTGAGAAGGTTAATAAGTCCGAAAAACGCAAACGAAGTTGCAAATAGCCACTAGTAATAAATATAATTAAAAAACATACCGTCTCATCATTCCATATAGCGTGCAACTGCGTGCCCAACATAACCGCAGTGAATATAGCGAAGAGCAGCGCTTCGGCTATTAGAAAGAGAAGGAGGACGACCGTCGCGGGCGGTGAGTACGTACTGCAGTCGCGCCACTCGTGCCTTATACATGTGACGAACTGGTACGCCGAGAGCGTTAGCGAGTGAACCGATAAAGCAGCTATATAGAACTGTAAACAATATTATGCCTTATCTAATTGTACTATAAATTACAAATTTAATTCAATTTATTAGTATTCTTTTAAAATGTATTAATACTAATTAATAAATTATTAATTAGAGGTCATTGTGGCATCGTGGGACAATGTCCGACTGTAAACACGGTTAGTTGTGGGTTCTATTCCTATTCAGGGTAATCATTACATTCAAAATATTTTCATATCTGCGCTTTGGTACTTAAGATAACACGCAATGTCTCGATTTCAGCCGGAAAATATAAATGACTAAAAAAGCTATAATTATGTGAGTGGTATTTTCACCCACAACTAACGCATACGCGCACAACATACACCATCATGAACCCGCCTCAAGTTCAAAATCTTGAACGGTTTTCAAGAGGCGCGGGTTCAAAACCCGCTGCGTTCCAGTTTTTATACGTTTTCTAAATATGTCTTTTTCAATTTCCTAAGTGTGCGAATAACACTTTAAAAAAATGTTAAATAAATATCAATATTATTAATCTATTTACTAAAAAAATATTTTAATCTAATCGACATGTCTCTACTAAAATTTCACACTTCGCGACTGTGCCATATCCTGCCTGTATCCTGCTATGATAAATTGCATTATTTCTTGTAAAGATCAAGAACTTTTGATTCACAGAATAATATATGGATATAGATAAACAAATACTTACGGTGAACAAAACAAAATACTTCTGATTATTCTCTCCAACACAATTATTGACCCAGGGGCAGTGGTGGTCCATTTTCCTGATGCATCTCTGGCATACTGAGCAATGGTGGGCGCGTTCGGGCTTTATGCTGCAGCATTTAGTGCATTTAAATATCACTTGACCTTCGCGAAAGCTCATTTGCTTTATCATTTCTTTAGTTGCGTTGCCTTTTGGTACTGCCCCCTAATAAGAATTATAATATAAAATATTTTTCTTGTTAAATTCATTACTAACAAGAAAAACAAATACTAATATGTAAGTGTGATTCGAACCCACACAACCATTACATAGAGTTTGGAAAATCTTATAAATCATGATTCTTTATTCTATTCTCATTTATATTTTCGTATTTCTAATTCGTAATTTCACCTAACCTACCCGTCACTTTTGACGATAATAATATAAAAAAAAAAAATAAACAATGAACTCACCGGATCTGTAAACATTGTTCTTAAATGCGATGCGAAAGCAAGGAAAGTTAGCATTTGGAAGACGATTATATTTATATAACTGTACAGTGGGTAGTTCGTCAAACCGGGCACCAGCATCACCATCATCACGACGAATTCCGCGTACAGAATCAACATCCATGTCAACACTGCACATATTATACCACATATGTCCTGAAAAAAATATATATATATAAATATACCGTAATTTAATCATCATAATCATCATAATTTTTATATATTGCACCAAATAATATGATAATTCGTATGAACGAATTAAACACTGCTTAGCTAAAGGGCCGGCGGTGGCCTACCCTCCTCCTCCTCCTCCTCTAAAACAAGGCGAAAAGTGGAAAACAGAGTGTCTTAACACCGGACTTCGACTACTTACATAAATGGGGGTAAAAGAAAAAAAATATTCTATTCGTTGACACGTAGAAGAAAATCTAGTTAAGAAATTTTCTAATACATATATTTTTTACTGCCAAGTTCCATAAGCTTACCCGTTCCCTTACCCAAAATAATCCTTTATTTTTCCCTTACCTAATGTAACGTCTTCAATTCACTATTTTCCTCTTAACCGTAATATTTTTTTTTGATTACAATTTCTAAGTCAATATATATTCTCACCATGTTAAAAGTACCAAAGTGGTATTATCAAACACGCCTAGTGTCTTATTTGAAAATCGTGCGACTAAGCTGTTAAACGTTTAACGGCTACATGTAACTTAAACTTAAACGTATATATGGGAGCTATTACATATAGAGAAGTGTTGAAAGTCACTGTAATTGAATAACACAACTGTGTCTTAATAGAAAAAGTTACACACTTCGTAATCAATAATATCTTTATTCATTTTATAAATTCCCAATCTCGGCAATGGTTATTTTTAAACGTTGGTTTCCGCCACTCAACATCATCATCACTAGTGTCCGACCTAAACAAAGTTTTCATCAGCAGTCAAACTTGCCAATCAAAAAAAAAATGATAAGACTGATTTAAAATTACATGCAACCATAAATATCCTAGCAAAGAGCTGGCACCGCCTAGCGCTCTTATTTTTATAAAGTTTATATTTACATAATTCGATAAAATTATAAAGTCAATTCAGTAGTTTAAAATATTTCCTTTTTCTGACTTGGTTAGGTGCAAAATACAAAGTCCTAATATTCACGAAGCAATATCAATGATCCAGTGATAAGTTACTACTTACTACAGTATATACAATGTAGACCTTCCATGTTTGGATTATTTATTATGAATTAAATGGGAACAAACTAATGTAACAATTATACAGATATTTCACATGTTGCCAAAATAGTTTATTATAGTATATTAAAGAAATGTAATAATATTAAAAAACAGTTTAATTATTGAAATGATTATATTGAAAATGTACCCTTAAAAAAAAGAAAACTTTGCTAACACATCTCTTTAAAATGTATTTATATCTTTATTGAAAATAGACCAAATTACTAATACTATTAATGCATAGATATGCAAGAAGGTTCTTGTGCATAGAAATTGCTACTGACATGTTTGTTCTGAAGGCCATACTTGTTGAATATTTAAAGTAATTTATTGCCATGACATTTCATTTTATGCTATGACTATAATAAACAACAAGAAATCCATGAAAAATAAGTTTTATAACATTTTCTTTTTTACCAATGTGTTCAAGTTATGTTGTAAAGTATGTAACACAGTTTTTTTTTATAGTTTACTCATCTCTATCATATATCAGGACAAAGGGACCTAGCGTAAAAGTATACTAGAATGTCCATTTAAACAATAATGCAGGTATAGAAGAAGACAAGACAGACAAGAATGATAAAGCTTCACACACTTTTTCCACCAAAGGCAGAGAACCTTGTTTCAAGACACTCTGTTCTTCACTTCCACCAATCCTAGACATTGCATGTTGAGTGGTAGAACTCAATGCCGCTCTATGTCATTGCACAAGAGTACAGATGTAATTTAAATATAATCACTCATATATACAGATACCAGAATGATTAAAAAGTATTGAAATAATACATAATCTTTTCCTCAAGTGACAATCCAATCCACAATCATTATATATACTCTTAGCAAGTCACTACCCTTAACTTTCCAAATGTAACAATGTCAGAAACAAATTGACTAACCTTAATGCACCACGCTTTACCTCCACAGCACCGGTTATGCATGTCGCTGTCTGTCCAAGTGAGAACTGAACATTCCGGATCTATCTGATACTGACATTCCATTTCATCTTCATCTGAACTATCGTAAAATTCTTGTATCATTTATATTATAATTCTAAAATAAAGAATTATATGTTGTAATTATGGAATTAATTAGGTTGTGGTAATTTTTGAGAAAAATAGTGATTACAATTTAAACAATCAAACAATATAATTTGTTAGCTTCAGTTTGCACAAAGTATTTATAATATACATTTTATAAAAATATGCACAATAATAGCACAAGTAATATAAAAATAAAATTAGTATATTTCCGTTCAGTTCTATAGTTTATGCACTCCAAATGAGCATGTTACAGAGTAAATATTTCACACAATCACAAAAGCCAATATGTATATTTCAAGCATTTGCCTTGCATATAAATCGAATAACTGATTTCTCAATGCTTATATGCATAAAACTACAATTCCTGTTTAAGTTATACTTTCAAAACAGACTATATTAAAGAACTTTTTAATATGTATGTTATGTTGTCACTTGATGAGATCCAGATTTTTTATCCATTTTGTATTTTAGTTAACACCATCATTTATTATAATATTTATTAAGATTGACATAGAATAGTTAAACTCAATCGCAGCCAAAGCAAGAAATGCAATATTTTCCACACTGAATTTCGCTTTGCTTTTCTTATTGGAATATTAGTAACACATTTAAATTAGGGTTAGAAAGTTATAATAACAAACTATTTATATATGCCACAGCCCTTCATTATTTTAAACACTTTAACTGTTAAAGAAAACATAATGAGAATTGTACTAAATATCTCGTAATGACAGTATACCTACCAAAAGATTTTTTGCTAATGTAAGTTTCTAATTTAAGGGTCAAGGTGTAGAAAACACTATATCTTTGACAAATCTCATATTTTTAGAAAGATTTTATTACAGATTGTGCCAAAATGAAATTTGCAGTTACTAAATAAATTTTCACTCAATTTCACATTTCAGACTACTTCATTCAAAATCAATAAAACTAAACGAAACTGCTCTCTCACTCGGTAGTTCAGCTATTTCCGAGTTGCGAGAGCAAAATATTCTACATTTAAAGTAAAGACTGTTTTACACTCTCGTTTCTATACAAGTTTGATAGTGTACAAAATATATTATTACATACATTTATATATTTTATTATTATTATTTATACCTCACTACAATTATTTTTATATATAAATTATAACATTTTGCTATGAAATATCAAATGTTTTTTAAAGACACTTATTTTAATTTTATAAATACTATAATAAATCAGTAAAAAAAATGTATATTTACATTTGTACATATATAAAATATGTTTATGAGAAAATAACTAAAAGTGACAAAAAACCAGTAATGGAATATAAATATATTATAAAATAAATAATTCGGAACAAATTATGAAAATCATAGTAGTTTATATGAAAAACCTTAATAAATGCCTAAATTCCTAAAAGTATTAGTAAGAATTGTTAAAGTGGGCATTTTTCGTCAACAAATAAAAACTATTGAATAATGAGGTCACTATGGTACAGTGGGACAGCGTCTGTAAATGATGGTTGTAGGATCCCGTTCGATAGAATGGTTACATTTAAATTGTTTTCACTTTTTGTAGCTTTTAAAACTAAGCGGGGCTTTGGGGTTTGGCATTCATGTTTGAATGGATAAGTGGAATGTCACTAGGTCCTCTTTGTCTACCAAGAGAGAAGAGCATTATAATTATATTTTAGATCCAAGTTTCAATGTCCATAGGTACGATATGTCAATATATTTAAGATATAGGATTAAGATTTTTACACATTTTTTATAAATATGAATGTACACTAAATAATAAGAAAATTATTTAAAAAATTAAATATAATATTGATTATGTAATTTTATAAAAATATAGAATTTTGTTTAACTAGTAAATCGTGTAACTAAAGTGTATACTGTCCATAAAATATTTTTCAACAAAAATAAAGATAGCACAGAAAATTTAAATTATATAAAAAAAAACAAAGTTTAATATAAATAAACAAAATAGTTCTAATAAATAACTAAAAATAATTGTCATTTTATGTTATTGAGATTATCAAAATTTTCTGAACGTGTGCCACATAGTAGAATGACTTTTCAGTAATTGTCGTGACGCAACTTACGATAGATTGAGCAGTTGTCAATTTGAACATTATTGCTCTGGTCTTGATCCTGGACCAGTCTCCTGAACAATCATAAATTGAAATTCCCTGTAAATATTAAGTGTCTCCCAGTGACACTTTTAATTATTCAAACTATATTCAAATACGGAAAATAATCCTGCATAGGCATTGAATAATATATCCGTGCGTTAGGTAAGTAATTTTTTGGTTGTTTTTATTTTTGATTTCCAAAAGTAGTCTAGGAACTATATTATGTATTATACTTATATGTATATGTAACCTTACTCTGTTTCATAAATTTACTATACTTTTTTTTATAGTTTGGTTTTAAATATTATTGATTATTTAATGTAGTATGTTGGTTTTTGTAAATATAAGTAAGTATATAATTTTTTTTTGACAACGTCGATTGCTTTGCAGCGAATTTGATATTGAAAGGTATTAAAAAAATGATTTTGAAGAAGCTTGGACCACAAAATATTTTTACTGTTGATGACAAAACCGTATTTTTTTAAGATTCATATTTTGGTACATAAAATCTTAACAATTTCTTCCATCTACATGCTTTAAAGGTAGCTAAGCTACCTTATAATATATTCATAAAATAATGAATTTAATGTTTCCCACACAAATGTGTCTCTGGTGAATTATTTAAAGAAAAACAAGGAACCTAACTTGCCACAGGAAAATATTTTTAAATTGTTAGCTTAATGCTGTGGATACAATTAGTATTAAAAATATAATTACTTTCTAGTAGGAATATACAAAGAATATACCATTGAATATTCTGAGACTTAATATTAAAAACAATTTGTGTAACATTTTATTTAACTTCTGACAGACTTAAGAAAATATATATAAAATTAATTATGTTACATGAATATGGTTACATGATTATTTAAAATATTTTAAAATAATTCATATATTAACAATATATATGAAAAGATAAATTGTAAATATTCAGAAGTAATATTTTAGATAATAAAAAAATAAAAACAATTATTTCAATAATCCTTTAAACATCTAAATAACAAAAAAAAACAATGTTATTAAACATTTTCTTGACAAAACATTTACTTCTTTTAAATTTTTTCAAGTTTTTATAAATAAAATACAGCTAAAAAATAAGACAACCAAAGACAAGAAACAACTTCGAAACGAATTTTTGTTTTAGGACGAAAGTCTGCTGTAAAACTAGGGGCAACCCTAGTTTTTTTAAAGTAGCGAGTACATTAAAGGCGCCAAGCTGCTGCTCGGTGTGGTTAGTAAAAGAGGAAAACACTACAGAATGGCTCCGGTGAGCGAAAGTTCATATATTGTTATATACAAATGTATAAGGCTTTATATATTTTTCTTTATAAATATCATCATAGGCTAATAAGTACAAAAAAATGCTTATTAAAAAATGGCTGTATATGGGTGAAATAATTGAATAATTTCTAGTATATATGAAGAATAGTCTATTAATTTAGCAATTCTATTTTAGCAACATAAAGGAAAAGTCCCTACTAAGGGAGCTAAACAAATTTTAACTGAAAACACAGCGACTGTGTATTTCTATAGAAACATGTCGCTAGCGGCAACTCTAGTTTATAATTTTGTTTCTATATGCTTTTACTTTGAAAGCATATGCTATGGATCTACGGTGAGTTGTTTCTATAAAAAATGCTCTTAGTTAACATTTTGTTCTTGAATTAAAAATGAAATAGTAAATAGTAGAATTTATATCACATAGTAATTTTTATTTTAGTTTATGAATTTCCTTGTGATACTAATATATTTTGGCTGCTACCAATTGATGTGTTATATCAGCCGACCTCAATACACTGACAATAGCCTCCTTATTGATCCTGGTCTGGACTTGAACATGGAAGGGGGAATGGGAGAGTAAGTTATACATTTTAAACTAAAAGTTCTACATTTTTTGTAAACATGGACTATGACTAATTCAGAGAACTAAAACTTAAATATTTTTGCAAAAAAAGTGCATGTCTTTCATGTAAGATGCATTTGAGTAGAAAAAATTATATGCTAACGACTTTGAAAATGCTCTACGAAATAGTTTGAACTTAAACCAAATAAATAGCATATTTGGTTTTCTTCATCATAATTTTAGATAATTTGAATTTGGTCATGCGCATGAGCTGACATTGAACAATTACTATTCAATGCTACCTTAGTATTATAGTAACAGGATAAAAAACAATAATTCACACACACTGCAGACTATTACGTTTCTTTTAGTGGCTGACAACTAAATTGATCATTTCCTCTTACATCGAGTACACGGGTACATTTATTTGCAGGCACATTAAAGATATTGTCATACTGGCCTCCATTACACACGTTTTCGCACTTTTCACCAACTATTTCTGGGCCCTGCTGATACTGATGCCCCTTCGTATGCTGTGGCTGCTGTGGAAGCACCTCATTGCTCCATGGATCTTCCAAGCTCCACCTGCAGACCCGTCTGAGTTGGAGGAGAAGAAACGCAAGAAGATGGAACGTAGAATGAGGCGGCACCAGATGTAAGCCATCTATTAAGTTTTTGTTTAGGTACACACAATTTATGTGTTAAGTAATAAGTTATTATAACTATTTGTTATGTATAATCATTATTTATATTTTTATTTTGGTTAAGTTTTCTTTTTCAGTGGAAATATTTTATTTTCAGGTAAAATACCTACTTTTTTTATTATTATTTTTTTAATAAATGTTTTACTGTTCTTATTGGATTCCAAGGTACTGCTATAGTTCTATATCTGGAAGTTCTTGTTAATTTACTATACAGTCCTTTGGTTTTCGTTAACAATTTAATATGAGTCTAATAATAATTGATTAGACTCATATTAAATTGTTAAAGAAAACCAAAAGGAGAGGAAGTTACCAAGATACTTGCGGGGCAGATCTCAAATCTATATCCAAAAAAAAACAATCTATTTACATTTTTTGTTAATATGTTTTATTAAGATTTAGTACAGCAACGTTTCCCTGCCACTATACGATGGTATTACAAATTAAATTTCTATACTAAAGCTATTGTTCTATGGATTCCTTGTTTAGTTATATTTTAAACAATATATACTCCTAATTGTAATGTAGGTTTAGTGGTCACATTCTGCTGCGGTGCATCTTTATGTTAATGCGAATATGCTTTCGATATTACCATGCTTGATATTTTGTTTTTAAGTCAAATGAAATGGTTCAAATATATATAATTTTTATATTATAATTGATGCGCAGTATGGTTTTGTAATGTTGTCTGATTTCAATGTCTTTTTTGCCAGCGAATTGTGGTTACTTTTTTTTAAATTGAACAAAAAAATTGTTATAATTATTGCACAAAAGTGTTACAATTTTTTTATTTTGTTTTTATCACGCATTTGATAAGTGAATAATTTTCACCTTTCAATCTGCATAATATAGGGTTGCTTTTATTATTATATAATAACATTTAGATGGATAATAATAGATGTTTAGTAAAATAATGTTTGTGCATTTACAGTGTGACTCTTTCATTAGCTAGTGATATGAAGCCAGAAGGCTATTTCAATTGAATTTGATTTGATTTTCTTTCTGTTTTCCATATTTATATGTTAACTAAAAAATTGGAATCGCATTTGTAAATCACATACATGGCGGAAATAAACCAGCTATTTTATTAATTTCTGTACTAATGTTGTGTAGTGTAATTTTTTTTGAAATATAAATTACGCGTAAGGCTGTCACTGCGCGCTTAAATATAATAAATATGAAGCATATAATATACTGGTGTTAAAGGGCGACTGTGAATGATATAGAGATGAAAGACAAAACAATTTGAAATAAAATGATTAGAATTACGCCTGACAAAATTATTGTATGCAAATTGCAATGATACATAATTGCTATTGACAAAAATCTGGCGCTCAAATTAATACTAACGAGTAATTCTTTTGATGAAATAATTGGCGTAATTAGGTAAAGCTGTTCATTCATGGGCGCCCCTACCCAAACGAATGTGCCTCCTGCGGCACTAAGTATGAATAGATATTTGAAATTCAATGAATACACATTAAATAGTAATAGAAATAATGATACATGTATACTCTCTTAGAATAGAATAAACTGGATGTGAACAGTAAATATTATTGTTTTATTTTATGACCTTGTGTCTATGCCATGGTGGCGCAATGGGATTGCGTCTGATTAAATACGAGTGGTTGTGGGTTCGGTTCCCACTCGGGGTAATGCTTATATTTCAAATATTTTAATTTCTCCGCTCTGGACGGAATGTGAAGAAGCGAGTGTGAAGAAGAGCAGTGTCTTGATACTAAGTTTTCTGTAGAGTATCCTGCTATATGTGAAAAGCTGACTGCTGGCTTGAAGCTGTAAACACAAGACGCCGCCGCGCGCCGTTCGAAAATGCCAGGCTAAACGAGAGGCCACCAGATTTGGTTCGAATTGGAGAAATATTTTAAATTTATATATAGTCGTCGCGTACATAGTACAAAACTTAAAAAAGGAGAAAATCTTCTAAATATATGTTATATCGTAGATAATAATTTTACTTATTGTTGATGAATCGCATATCATTTGGAATTTCGCCGTTTCGAACTTTTTACAGTAGTAGTTCGTGATCACAAGTAGACACGTTCGAAACCAACAGTGTTCGAAACGTCGAATATCAAAATATACGCAGCTAGTCCAGTGATAATGGTTACATTTCAAAACGATTTAACAGAGATACACGGATGTGCCAATTGATTCACAAAATGTTTGAAAATACACTGAAAGTGCAGGACGTCGTTACCCCTCTATTGTAGTCTGGTGCTTTAAATTGACCTTAAGTAGTTATGTGACACCGATATGCATTTATTGAAAGCTAGTCCCCGCTTTGTATGAGGACGTTGCACCTTGCTGTACCGCAAACAAAAGAAACTATAAAAAATATAAATAGCACATACGTATGTTCTCTTTTATTATATTTTATATAATAAAAGAGAATAAAAGTGAATTCTGTAAATAAAAGGTTTAAGAATTTTTATTATATATATCGATAACGGATGCGAAAAACCCGAATAAAATAGATTTTTTGTCTGTCTGTCTGTTTGTAATGGCACGGTATTAGCTTATACCCAGGGGTACATGATGGTACCCTGAAACAGACAAATTACAATATAAACGGATTAGAAATTAATATTTTTTTGTGTGTAAATAGCTTAGAGTCTAATGCAACATACAGGATAATTTTATTCTGAAGTCCAATGTAGTTCCCGTAGGAAAAATAAAAAAACTAACACCATCAAATTACGTCGATTACTCGCAAATTTGTGTCCAATTTCAGTAAATAATTTGTTTATAACAAAACTAAAATTATTTCATACGAATTATATAACCGATTTTAAATTAGATCCATAAAGTAAGAACACCGAATAGGTGACATTGGTGTTTCTGCAAATAATAATATTATTTAAGTTAAATAATGATTTAAAAACAAACGTTTTATAAGAGACGTATAATTTTTTTTAACAATTTAATTAACTTCTCCTGTTTTTATATATACAGCTATAAATTAATCCAAGTAAAAAATCATGTACCGCCATTTTGTTATTAGACTTGCTTGGAAATTTGCATATATATCCGGTTCCAATGACAATACAATATTTGAGGCGTGTTCTTTGTTAAGCTAATTTGTTTATTGGATGTTTATGGGAGAGTATTCATAAAATAAGATTCAACACAAAAACAGGTATCGTAGGGTAACCTTTATATAGTAACTAGAGATGAGCTCGCGGATTCGCCGGTATGAACTTCACGCTATATTAGCTATTTAATATTTTCGCCGGCCTCTGTTTTCGTTTAAATCACAAGCTGCTTCTAACTAATTTTATCGAATTATAAAAATACGTGGCGCAGGGTGAAGCCAACCGTTTGGTGGCAAGGATTTTTTTGATAGCGTGTAATTTTAAATCTATGATAACTTTTATAGTACTTACACATTTAAATGAAAATCTAAAGGCTTATTTTATTTTACATTAAATGGCCACAGTAACTAATTTACATATTTGAATATAAATGTTATTTAATGATGGTAAAAAAAACTAGCTTTTGCAATTAAAGTAATATTTTTAAATTACTTAGAGGTACAAATGGTTACTTTGACTCCCCTTATAGCAATAGCAAATACCTATCTCAGGCTATTGCGGACTTTTTGTAGGCCTCAGGTGAAGTTGTTAAATCCTTCAAGTCTTTTGAAAAATTGTAATAAAAAACTGGAAACAAGGAAATGTACGTTAAAGTGCTTATGCCGTGAGATCAATTTCTAATCTTAGAGTTCGAAGTTCTTTGCGAGATGATTTTGAACACATATATATACTTAGAGTTACTTCGCAGTATATATAGATATATATATATATATATCCAATGTTATGCTTAATATAGTGAGAGAAAGAAATAAACATAAGCTTGTAATGCCAAATTATCGTCTCCAAAAAGTAAATAAGCCCTTTATGGTTTGGGTTTGAGTATAACCATCTATAATACAATTCCACCACCTACATTAGATTTGCTACTTCAAAAATTGAGGCAGTGGCCACTGTAGAAACAATATTAATAAGTAAAGCTTTTTACTCTGTAGCAAAGGAAGTAATATGATTTAAGTTTGGTGCAGGTGAGCTTCGACTGTATTAAATAATAAAATTGTAACCTTTATATTTGAAAAGAGCAACTGTCTCGCTAGCAGAACTGCCTTCCGAACCGGTGGTAGCTTTATGTTTATTCGACAATTCAAAAGTGCTTGCAAAATTTTAATTGAATAAGGGATATATTGAATTTCGTAGTCATTAATCTACTTTTTCCCTTATAAAAGAGCTCTTGGCCCTAAATGCTCTCAGCATTTAGGGCCAAGACACTCCATTCTCCGCTTTCTATCTGAATTCGAGACATATAATGCTATTTGCGAAACTCTACGCCCCGTTTTTTCCTAACAGAGAGGAGAAACGAAAGTCTCCTCTGTCTTGTCTGTTTTTAAGTTTTCAATTATAATCATTATCACGGGTGGAAATAGCCTAACCTAACCTAAAACCAATTACATTAAGATTACAGTAAGACAGGACTCTATGAGTCCGTATAGTATAAATTTGGCGACTCCTGTCAATAAAGGGGTGCATAATATATATTTGCCACAATTATTAGTATAAATGGGGGCGAACTTGCCGTTTGACGTGCCACGGCCATGTTAAGACCTCAACACAACTAATTATTATTATTTTTATCATTTCCTTAACAGTATCAAGAAACGTTGATAAATAATCTACTGGTATAAATAAACAAAAATAATATTTAATTTTTAATCACAGAAAGCGCCTGTGAATATTAAGACGTTAAAATTCACATACTTAGGAAATTGAAGAACATTTTTAGAGAACGTATAAAAAAATTATAAAAATACCGCGAATCCGAATGCGTTCAAATGCTAAGTAATAATGATAGGTAAAATAATAATGCCGATGGGAAATTATGGACGACACAGACACACGAAGTATGCTTTTAAATTTTATTTTCTAATTTGCTTAGTAATACGACTGTATATCTAAAATGAGATAAATGGATAACCGAGTGTCTTAAAGCACGAGATGAGACGAGAGACGTCCAAAGGTAACAAAATAAATAACTGAGTGCAGTTTGTTTGGTGTTAAAAAGCACACATAATTTCTATCTATTAAGTGGCATTACTAACCATGAGAGTTTAATTCGTACTGCTTTCTAAAATAATATTTTTAAAATAGTAGTTTTAGTATATTTATATTTCACTGCATAAATATTAGACGGGGCGCTATTACATTATCGCCTTGCGTAAATTCTCGCTTCGCTCGCTAACTGAATTACGCTATGAAGCTGGAACCGCCGTAAAGTCATTTTCTAAATAACTCGTAAACGGGCGTAAACTAAGATTATCTCGCCGTTAGCGCATCGCTGTTAGGTATTTATTTTCGTTATCTTGCAACTCGTTATGTGAACGATTACTGTAAAGAATTTAAACATTCTTTATAGATATATGTATATATAAAAATGAAACCCTATATCCCTATATAGGGTTTCATTTTTATATACACAAGGGTGCTGACGCCATAACTTGAGAACAACTTTATTGATTTAATTTGTCTTTTTTTTTTAAGTTTCCTAAAACTTTGTAGAGGTTTCTTAGGGAAAAACATTGAGAAAATTGGGCAGAAACTCGAAACAATTCAGTAAATATTACGAGTTTTTTTATTTATTAGGATTCGAATTTTAAATTACTTTCATTTAAGACAGGATACCGACAGACAACGTCCGTAGGGTCAGCGTATACGTAATACAAACATTGGTATATTTATTATTAACATATTTTTAAGAAACTGTATAAAAATTTAAACGCACCGGGAATCGAACCCACGCCTCTTGGGAAAAGTCCAATTCAACCGGAAAACTCTTGGAAACGTATTCTAAAAATATGTTTTTCAATTGCTTTATTTGTTGTCATTAAATATTATAATTCATCCTTATATTAGTCAATGAGGAGTTTTTCTTATATCTAAAAAGAATAACACATTAAATAACATTTATATTCTAATAAATAACTAAGTTGTAATAATATGCTGCGTATAAATTAAAAAGTAAGGAAATATAACCAAATTCAGCCTTGAAAAATCTAGTTTTTTCGCGAATGGTGATTCATTATGGTCCACTTACGGATCACCCTTTCACGTGGGATAGAGTTGAGAAATTTTTAATAGGATCAAATTTAATATCAACATATTGATGAAATAAATGAGACCAATATATTTTAAAATATCGAACATGGCACTTACTTAATAAAATCTTACTTAGTAAAATGACGTCACTGACGTAAACTACGCGTTACATTATAATATATCGTACTAAATGTCAATGTGTATTCTAATTTTTACAATAATGTTCGACACAAGACAGCGTGTGTGATATTTATTTATTATATTTCTAATGATAATTATGATGAAATACAGGATGGAGTTTCCGCATTTATTCTTCGTATGAATTTCATTTGCCTATAGCTAACTATAGTGATACATTATATCTATGTTAATTTCATTTTACTTATTTTATCCGTAAGGATTAAGTAAGTTCATAGAATTTAAATATAATTAATAATTTAATTTACTTATCCGACTTACTTCTTAAAAGTCAATGATATTATATGATGATATTATATGATACTGATACATTGAAGTTGCAATGTTCATAAATGTACAATAAATGTAATATTTAAAATTATAGAAAAAAATATATATAAATTTAATTTATAGGTAACGTTGTCATAGTTACTAACATCCCACACTTTCACTTTAGTTTTGAGGGCATTGTCTCCTGGTGACAGAATTCAATTGTTTGTCTAACTAGAGATAACTTAGTGTCAATACACTCTGTTCTCGGTTTGTATTCGAATTTGAGACATCAGATGTTGAGTGGCTTAACGGCTCACTTGATCTCTACTAGGGCGAGGAAAGGAATTATGCAAATTCATGGATTCATTCATGTAATAATTGCATCAAGTGGGAATGGAACTTACAATCACCCTACTGCACCACGTTGTTGGCCATAACCATAACGCTTAGTCAAATCCTGGCAAAGTGCTGAAAAAGATAAAATACGAAAACCTTTTTGCCTTACAAGATAATAATCGTGAAACTTGTGAAGTTAAATTAAAATAAACTAATGGAAATGTGTCTGACTCTGGAAAATGTTGAAACTAAGATAAAATTACAAATGGTTAAGAAAAATGGAATGGATTCTAAAACAGAATGAGCTAATGCGAGTGAGTACCTATAGACAATGCATTTCTATTAGCCAACTCTTGAATAAACGTCCACGATATGATATCGATCATTCCAGAAAAGGTTCCTTAAATAGATTTTATTTGAAATACAAAAGAAATGAACGCAACACATTATTACTAGCCTATAAAAGGGTGCATAAAAAAATATATTAGAAAAATAGTATTACGGAAAAAAGATTATTTATTTTTTATTAACAATAATTTCTAATATAACTAAATACTTTAAGGGCTTTAATAAGTAGGTACTAATGAAAGCGCTGACATCAATGTGTATAAATTTAACAGTCTCAGAAATTAGAGAATAAATTAACTAGGTTCTGCCTGCCTATCCTGGACAGGATAAAATACGTGATAAGGATGCATACATGTTTAAAATATTTATTTTTAAATTGAATTATAATACCTAATCTGATCGCAAGTTACAAGTTCCCGTGGGACAGAGGATGGCAGTTAGTGTGACAATTATTGAATGTAGCACGACACGTCAGTGGCGGGAGTGCAGCGAGGGCTGGCCACTCTTGCAAAAATATTTATTTTTACTAATGCATTTTATTATGTATTGTTGTATATTGTTGCTGTATTGTTATACATATTTATATATATCAAACTTTTTGCAGAGTACGAAGAGAAAATTTAGTATTAAAACACTCCATTCGTTTTTTCACATTTTAAGAACATTGGTTTTAAACGGGTTGAACAAAAACTAGAGACTTGCCATCATTCCGAGCTGGGATCAAACCTACAATTATTGCGCATATAGCCTCAACAACGCCTTAATGGTGTCTATATTAATTTATCTTATCCAAAATTTCAATATTGCCAAATTATATTCACTTACATTGCAAGAATTGGCAATTGCAAGAATAGCGTTAAATTAAATTATAATAAATTGTAAACAGGCTATACGGCACCTACTTTAAGTGTATAACTGTACAGCATATTTTTTTAAATGTTTTAAATGGCTGCTTATACGCTCAAGACTATATGCATAAATATATACGACATAAAATTTCCATTTCATAAATAAAATTAATATAATTTATTACTAATGTAATACATACATTCATATATCATTTAAAACAAAATTATACCTGCTCTGCGAAAAAATGAGTTTTACTAAAACAATATAAAACAACAAAGTTTATTAATATTTAACTATTGCAGCTTCTTTTTAATTGAAATTGGAAATGCTTTTTTTATTCTTTTCCTAAAGTTCAAACAGCCACTATGTCGTTAATTAAAATATTAATGTACACGATTTTTTTGCTATCTGTGTTTAAAATTATTAAAAATGTCTTATATTGTGTAGATTACACTATATTATAGTCTAAATATACAAGAAAGACAAGGCATTCACAACTTTTCATATTTTGAATTTCCATCTGCACTCGGTGGTTTCTCTTCATATGTATATACAGTTGAGTAATCTATCTGGAACAAGGTGACAAAACTCTAAATCTATTTATGAGAGTTTTATTTTATATTCCATTTGTAATATTATAACTTCGACCCAAAGGTACAGTCCGACTTAAAACGGGATTCGTCGTAGGTTGATTAAATTTAAATTATTTAAATATTTCCGCTTTGGGAAGTAAGAATGGCTCGGCGTAGAATTCCGCTTAATATATTAAATTCGGGCGGAAAGCGGAGAACTGAGTGTTTTGACACTAGGTTCTCTCTGACTACCTGTTATATGGGAAAGACCGTTTTGCTATATTATAATATATTATGTAACAAGGTTTATTTAGGTTTCAGCGAAAAGATTTGTATGTGTTTTTGATAAACTTGCTAGTCAATTGAACAGTAATAAGATATATCAATTTAATTTAAATATTAGGAGTCCTTCGTGAGTGGTGTTAAATGCGAATACGAGTATATAGGTATACTTAAAAACAGAAAACTGAATTATCTAGTACTAGCTTTGATATGGATGGGAAGACATATATTTTAGTGCATTTACAGTTTCTATGTCTGATTGACCTTACAAATAAGTAACTTGAAAAAATATTGGATATAAATGTTGGTTATGAAATATGTTTTAAGATATTTTTCATGTCAACTGTGCATCTAATAACAATAAAAAATGCAATTTTAAA
This sequence comes from Podotricha telesiphe, assembly GCA_038994665.1. Lineage (NCBI taxonomy): Eukaryota > Metazoa > Arthropoda > Insecta > Lepidoptera > Nymphalidae > Podotricha > Podotricha telesiphe. Next base: position 75,359 of record JAOYRR010000020.1, on the reverse strand, counting down.
ATATTTGAAGATTCAGATCAATATTAGAATCCTAAAAATCTTAATTTTATTTGGCGTATTGGGACAGTGTCCGACTGTAAACGCGATCGTCTGTGGGTTCGATTTCCAATCAGAAAAATGATTATATTTCAATTATTTTCTCCACTCTCCTATAAGGATAACCGCGGGATTTAAGTAAAGTTCGTAGGTGAAGAGACTCAAATTCAGACGAAAACCGGAGAACAGAGTTCTATAACACTAGGAAGACTGTGAAGCTGAAAAAAATAGTGTTAAACAAATGTTATTACAAACACAACACTGTACAAGATGTATGATGCATTTGATAGCATCTCAAAATAAACTAAACAATTTTACTATCAAGTGATTTTCCTTTATTCAATAACTGCCTGTTAAGGACTACTGTAATCCAACCGGAAAGACGAATTGAAGCGAATTATTCTATTGGCAAGGGTCGACGTCACAGCTCACTGACATTACACGTTGGTAAGTATGAAGTTAAAATTATATTTTGCTATATTTTAAACGCTTGCTTTTTGAAAATGCTATATATGATTAATGCTATTAAATTGTTGCTTCACACGTTATTGCATTGCGTGGCTCATAGAAGACGCGAGCGCGGCCGCAGCTGATCCATTGCCAGGTTGCACGTGGCCGAGTGAACTGTTTTTTCGGATACTTTTGCGTCAAATTTTATTCGTAAGTATTTTTTTAATTTTTTTTTTTATATATTTTTAATATGGTAAATTTCATAATGTATGTGTGCTAGCGCTTGGTTTTTTCTACGTATGTAATGAAATGTAAATGTTAAAAAAATATTAATGTATTAATTATTTTATATATAAATAAATTAAATATTTTCACACCTTTTCACAACTTATTATTATTTTATATATAGTATATTTAAGTTAGTTTGTCAAAAATAAAGAAATATTGCACCAGTTCTATGTTTAGGTGCTTTCTTTATTTTTTTATAACACCGAGCGTCTCGTCGTGGATAAGACAATAAAAATATGTATTTTTCATATGGTAAAAGTAATTACATAAATGAATTAAAGAACCAAACAAAATAAATAAAAAGAGCATTTATTTCAATATTTCTATCTAAAACCTCAAATTGTTTCATACGAGTGTACAAAAGTACTCAGTAAACATTATTAACACTCATTTAACGGGTTTTTCATCATGTTAATTCAATTGACAGGCATAATAGTTTGCTTAAAGTATCAATTTTTCTTTAGTTACTAATTTGCTCCAGTACGAAATATGTATACATATAATACAAATGTAAGTGATCGCTGTCTGTACATGGAAGATATATGTAAAAAATATATTATTAGGGGCATGTATCGCTGTAATAGAACCCTAAACAATTATTTTCAACTTTCTTTTCTGTTTGTCTATTTGTCTTTGTGTCTGTTTGTCTATGTGCCTTTTTGTCTGTGTGTCTATTTGTCTGCGTGCCTGTTTGTCTGTTTGTATACGCGCTAATATCAGAAACGCATTAACCGATTTAAGCAAGACTATGGTATTGAAGTAAGCGTCCCTTAACTTAACATTTTGTGTTTATTTCATTTCAAGAGGTTCATAAACAAAAAAGTTACAGCTATTTAAATTATTGATTTAAGCGAGAAAGCGGGTGGGCGCTAAAACTAAATAGTTTAGTCATATAATTTACGCAGGCATAGTCGCGAGTCGTTAGTCTATAATAAAAGAATTATCCCTATGCATGCATGTTAATATTCGTCGTAATATAGTTAATGTTTTTAAACATTATATGACATCGCTTGATGTCAATTTCAGTGTTTTATAAAGTAGCCGCAAAAACTTAAAATTGAGATTCCGTAACGCCATTACGAAAATGTCCTAATATCTTATTACATAACATAACTGAACCAAAATGTTGATGTGATGATAACAAGCGACCCACATACGACTACACTGATGACTTCGCCGACATTGTTTGATTTCGAACTTGAAATCGTTCCATTCACATAAGTCTTTTATTTGAGCCTCTTTTTAGTTATTTTAACATTTTTTAAACTGTTATTCTCACACTTACGAAATTGAAAAAGACATATTTAGAAAGTATATAAAAAATTTAACGCAGCGGGACTTGAACACGCACCTCTTGAAAACCGGTCAAGCTTACTGGCAGCTAAGCCATGCGCTCTACATCGAGCTACGTCGAAATTCTTATATGCTTATTACAACTTATATTTGTTGTTAGATGTTCAAATCGCGCTGCGTTCAAATTTTTCTAAATATGTCTCTTTTTAGTTATTTTCATTAATCAACTCATATACGCTTTCAATTATCGTTCGCAATTAGGCTGTCATTGGGATGTCAAAGTATAATTGAGTTGTCGCTTTCAAAAGCATCTCAATTGGTAAATAGCATACATGTACATACATGTACATATTACATGTTTTCGACTCTGGCTAGTTTCTCTCTTCAAGCTCCTCTTTTGTTTTATTCTTAAATGTAAAACCAACCAAACCAGTACAAAAGGCTACTAAAGTACCTAAGTTGAGGCTGTTTTAGGTAGGTCTTCTGATTAAGTTTATCTCTATGTTTGTTCTTTTATTTGAAATCGTAGTTTGCATAGTCAGTCTGTGTCTTTCGTACAGAAACACACTCTATATTTATTTTTATTATTCTTATATATCAATATTCTCTTAGTAAAGCATTTCAGCATTTAACATAATAAATAGAAAGTATTCTTGATATTATTGCTCCGATTCAAGCATGTTTTTAGAGCCTCTTTGTTTTTCAATTCTTTTTTTTAACACGGTTGCCATTTGCACAAGCACTAGCGACGGCTAAAGTAATTTCAAAAGGGCATGTACACACGGAAATATCACACACAAAATGTCAATAATAAATGTCATAAAAATACGACTTTCCATACCATATATTTATCAATATCAAATATGTACTAATATAAATATGTTCAATACAAAATACAGTTTATTTTTAATAATAGCGTTGCTTTTGCGAACATTTTTTATTTCCTCTCCAGCCATATTTGCAGTGGTCACAACGTCGCCCGCGGGCGGTCTTTGGGCTGCGCTCGCTCTCTTATAATAAATTTGTAAAGTTTGTGTTCCTATAATTGACTTTGTGGTGGCAAAAGTAATTTAACAGAAAATGTGTTATAAATTTTTATTAAAATAGTTATACATATATATATATATATATACATATACATGATTAGGGGAATAAAAAGGAGAGAAGAATTCTAAATACTTTTAAATGACATATGCTTCACTAAACTGGTTCGTTTTTTTGAACGTGTTAAACTGACCTTACTTAAGCTTGTTTGACAATATAATTAGTACCTACTTGCAAAAAAAAATTATTTTGCAATATTACTAGTTTGTAACTAGGAAACGAACGATAACACTTGTATTATATGCTTGAAATATTTTAATTATTCTAAAGTAAAAAAAATATCAAGAATAACTACTCTGCGTTTGTTACAAGAAACTTTTAATTTAGAGCGAGTAATAAAACAAGTTCTAATTATTTCAATTTGAGCTAAACATTAATAAGTAGATACGAATATAAGATAATATATCCATACTAGTGGCCGTTATATTTAAATAACAAATAACCAACAGGCATAGTGCAGTTCATAAAATGTAAAAAAATGTATTCTTTCTTGGAACTTGCACCTAGGACCTTGTAGCAGCACATGCTACCACTAAAACACAAGCGCTTTATGCTATTGCTAGCAAATTAGAATAAAATAGTAGATCTATTTTAAGCTTCTTGTAAGTTTCTTTTAAACATAAACTATTTTGCCACCTACAGCCAATCCACTTACTTACATTCGATGTTCATAAAAAACAAATTTTGTAAAGAATGAAATATTTAATGAATCCAATAAGATGTTGAATACATTTATTAACGATTAAAGTGATAACTTATATAGTTTTGTATGAAAATCATAATTGAATGGTGATGGTCAAATACTAGGAGAAAGCTGGGTTCTCTAATCATTTTGACAACAAAACAACTAACATGTACAAATTTGATCAATTTTTAAAGCAATTAGATGCTTGCAGTTTGTTAAAATGAAAAATGTTAGATTTATATACATTATTAGCGACCCGCTCGCGGCTTCGCCCGCGTGAACTATAGCTGTTTCGTGTTTTCTTTGTAAAACAATGAAATTAATGGAATAATTAAAAAAAAAGTAGCCTATGTTCATCTCAAGAATCTCTATATAAAATTTCATTACAACCGGTGCTGTAGTTTACCCGTGATGACGTCACAGACAGACAGAGTTACTTTCGAATTTATAATATTAGTATGAATTAATAGTCGAGTTTTTGTCGACTATAAGAATAATGTAAAGAATCGACTAATTATAAAATATAGATTCTATATTTTATTTGCCGTTTTTTTATTTGATAATATTACATTCCAGCAAACACAATAATATATACACCATTTTGTTCGTAGGTAGTTTATTATTTTTTTATACAGGGATTTCCTACTGGCCAGGGTCACAAGGCTAACCGGTTATTGTGACATTAAAGAAATGTTGACTTTGGGTTTTAGAACTTCAGTGTTAGGTACACATATTTGTGTTTATTTTTTAAGTTAATAATATACCAGTTATATTGCACTCTACTTCATACTGCCTTCGAAAAATTGCCTGTTAAGTAATTTAAACATAAATAAATCGATTTCTGCGCACGAGATTTGAATCGACTATCGTGTACAGTTAGCAATGTGTTATCTGTACGACAATGGTATGTTATACCAAGAGTTTTAGATTTTAAAAGTATTATTTTCGTATTACTATATAGTGAAAGATACAGAAGATTAATAAACTTCATTCGTCATTTTGAAGGGGTCTTTTATTATTTCGTGGCCCTCGATTTTACCTGAGAACCCTTTTCTTTTTTGTACTTGTTATATTTGAAATCAAAAAAATAACCTTTTAAATACATATTGTGGGAGCTTGGCCCTGTTATAATGTATTAATAATTTATAATGTACATTACAAGAGTGCGGTAAATGAGGTTGGAACATTAATTTCTATATTGAAATACAGATAACCAATTATATTAAATGTACGTTAATCTTGATTTATATTTAACAAAACACATTACATTAAATGTAATGTGTTTTGTTTAATATAATGATATTAACTGAATAACGATAAAGAAATTGCTCGAAGTAAAAAAACCGACTGAATAGATTTTATTTTTGTAATCTGCGTAACTGATTTCACTGGAATATATAATATATGCTTGTGGATTCAATCTAAGCAATGTAACCTCGTAATATCCATTTTCTTTATCAAGTATGGGCTTAAAGATATTTTCTCTCAGTGCTTCCCATGACAAAGCACAGTGTCGAAGTTCACCATTCAAAAAGCAATATCTTTGAATATGCCGGGAAAGCTTAAGTATAGTATTAAATAATAAGATAAAATAATATAACACTTATTGTTCATTAATTACAATTTCAATTACGTATTAATTTGCGATATTGCATTTATAATACTATCTAAACGAATATACATATTATGTATTTATGCCATAAATGTTCATTCTAGAATAATTCGCTAAAATAAAATAAAAAGTCGTAAGTGTGTAATAAAATTGAAGGAAAACGAAGATTAAAAAATATTTATTATTTTTATTATTTAACAAAATAAATGCAAATAGCGCAATATAAGGGACGGATTCAATAATCAAGGTAACAATTTACCTTGACATCATAATAATAAGACACCTCTGTAAAGCTGCATTATAATTAATCAATCTACTCTAGCGATATTAATATACGAGTTATGATTTAGGCTTCAAGAAAAAAAACTAATTGTTATATTATCGACGTTATATTTTATTTCAAGTAATATCAAATCCAGAGCACCTATATATCTACCTCTAAATGCAACAATTGTTTTTAGATCTCCATACAATATCCATACAATTTTTACACATTTAGACTATAATATACGAAAGAAACCTATTGACCTATATATAAATGATTTTAAAGCTAATGTTTTTATGAAAATGCTTATGCTTATACAAACTCTAAATACCTAACTTCCAACCAATGCCAAATTCTAATTATTTGATCACTGAACCATTACTGCATAAATGAATAATTACTTGCTTAACCTTTTAATATCTAATACTCACTCACGGCACAAGTTGTAACATTAGAAGGATGTTACATGTTCTAGAATATCCTTTATATTCTATTTTAATACAGAAGCATAAATGATTTCATAAGTGCCTATTATCTTTGAATTTAAATTCATAATTATTCTTATATTTTTATTGTTTTTCAACAATTACATTTCAAATTAGTTTGCATATTTTATGTCAACCAATGAATTTTACTTAACACACTAAACGATATACATTAGGTATAATTGATAGATCTTTTTTTATTTTTATAAAATTTCCACACTATAAGGTCAAAGAGAACCCTAATGTCAAGACACTCCGTTCTCTGATTTAATCCCTTGAACTTGAGGCCTGAATACAAGGTCCAAGGCACAGGCCGCGCTTGGTGTTAAATTATTTTCAATTGCCCGCTCTATTAAAACAAATCACAGCGTTAAGTTTCGCCATTATCCCACTACTTCGTAAATGCGTTAGATGCGTGAGCCTGAAAAATAATAATAACCACATGTATTGTATGTTTTCAAATCATTAAAAACCTCATATTACAGTGATTTTTCAATCGTGCTTTGAAATTAAGAATTAAATGTTCTATTTTCAATAATTACATAATAACGTACTATTACGTTATTAAAAGAACCCTTAACTTCGTGCTTGTAACCATTCAAAAGTTATATGAAATGGAGTATTAATTTTAAGCAATGATAGATTTTAGTGTTCTTATTATGTAAATTTCTCTAAAATTTATATATATATATATACATAGCTTCTCTAGTATGTCTAATTAAGATACGTAACTCTCAAATATATATCAATGACTTAAAAGAATTCAAGAATATCATTTTGTACATACAAAATGCTTTTATAAAAAAGGAAAGGATAAAATAATACCGACGAACATAAATTTCAATGTAGCAAAATATATAAAACGGCTTACCAAAGTGGAAGCCTTCATGCACTGCTCCGAATAGATAAATCCTGCTTCGTCTACATTAAAAAAAATTTCATTACGTTAAAACAAAATTCACTTTAAAAACTACGGCAATATAAAATGAATGTTATGGGAAAAGTACCTGCTATGGAGCTTAAAAGGGTGTATGGGAATTACGGCTACTATTGATTTCCTTTGTGTTTGTGATTCCCGACGATGGATACACACTTATTTACTAATAAATTATAAATTCGCCTATCGATTGATTTAATTTTGTGTAGTATGTTTTGATAAAATCTTTATATCGTTAATACATTTTAAATTACAATTAAAAGTTCGATATTTTATTTATATATACAAATGGCGTTATTAATAAAGTTCCGTGTTGCTTTAAACCTATAGCATAATAGGTTTTGGTTAACCAATATTATAATAAAAATATTTTGATTGACTTCAAAAAACTGGAAAAAGTTCTAGTCTCTAGAACTATGCTATAATTACATTTTCTTATTTATTTCATAACTACAAGCTATTATCAATGATAATGAGAATTCTGTTATAAAATGCACCACTACTTTTAGATAATAGCTTTCGCTTTGGTGTAAAATGAATTTCATCAGCATCAGTTTAATGAAACAGCAGCTTTTTAAGTTTGTCTTTTTAGTATATTAATTAATATTTTAAATTATTACAGTTTTCGAGTTCTAGTAGTTTTGTAGAAGAATTTTTCGGGATTCCATACGTTATCGGCATAGTTAATCTCAATAGGTGGTCACCGATGTAAATCCACCGTATTTCCATCCGTTTAATTTTTGCTGGGTGGCGAAAACCAATTGTCTTAAATCTTAAGTATCATATACATAAAAAACTTTGTAACTTAATGTAGCATTAAAATATTCGGTCTGTTTGTGTTAGTGAATTCAAAGCCAAGGTTTAACAATTTTATTCAAAATAAGAAGTTACATGCTTCATTTTTCTAACGTAAAATAATTTACTATAATGTAATTTAGCTTTTTACTATTACTAAAACTTTTTTACAATTATGTGTTCCTTATAATAATACTGTCAGTAGAGTACGTTATTCTCTACGATTTCTATAGAGTAGGTCTAAAAACGAAATATCGATTCTAAGCTCTCCATCAAAATGTTGACATTGTTTGAACAGATGAAGATAAATGGGCGAAACCTAAAGCTGCCCATATTTTGGTTACAAGTACTGGATATCGTTTGCAATATGTTGCTAGTAAAAAAAAACCAACATTCACCGGATTCTTCACACAACGATGTGAATCACATACGTTTTATAATTTTACAGACCAATTACCTGGAATTTATTCGCTGTGAGCGCAAAAGCATTTGCTATCAAAGGATTTAAGTTCCAGGAATTACAGGGACTCGCAACTCTCGGACCACTCGCAAGACCTCAGTTTTGTATTCAACTAAGTTGTACTGGTAGATCTTCCTTTATATTTGAAACTAGCCAACGTTCTGTCCGTATTTTATTTGCTTACATCTGTGCATTTAACAACTGTTTTCATACTCATATATTTGTATGTAAATTCGATTTCGTGACGTCATAAAGTTAATAGATTTATGTAAATAATAAACTTAATAAATACAAGCTATCAAGGTAATTGTTTGTGATAATCTAAGCTTTTTTGCTTGTATATAATTTCTAAGGTATAATTAATATTATAAATTTTTTACCTCGTTACATAATAATGTGTGACAAGACACATACATGTTTATAGAAAAGGTAACTTAATTCCAACACAGCTAAAGCTATATTTAATGGTTAAATTGAAAAATATTGCACTACTTTATAAAACTGACTGTAAGCGATATAGCGAATATATACGATTGGATGTGAGATCGATTCCCAGTCGAAGGAGTTATTTAAATTATTTTAATTTCTCCTCTCTGGTACGTAAGACAAAGTGCGGTTTTGAGTTCCGTCACTAAACATGCAATATCACGATTTCGGTTGGAAAGGAGAACGGAATGTTTTGACACTACGTTCTCTCTGACTACGGTGCTGTGTGCTTGTAGCAACATTATTATCACATTGTCTCTAGTAATAGATTACAGTAAATTGTAATTTTAGCATTTGTCTAATCGGCTATAAATCTTTTTTCGTAGTGTGGTATAGTTTGCATACGGCATTCGATAATTACTGGTTTGGTTCCATTTTGATTACCGAAATATATTTTTGCTTAAAATAAGTAACAAGTGTATCAGTTAACACGTCAAGGCAACACGTTGGAGGGATTATTGGATATATTGTACAGTTATAGTATTAGTCTGTTCAAGTATTAGAAACTCAGCCCAAGCTATTAATATTGCTACCCTCATTGCCTTAAGAATACTGATTGAAACATGCATAAAAAATGATATATTCCATGGTTGCTTGTTACCCTTTATACAATGGCTCACTTGATATCAAGCGGCGTCAGCGATATAACATGTGGTCGAAATACTCCTTGCTTATTTTGTTCTTATCTATCGGAGCTGTTAACAGCCTAACTTGTAACAAGGACTTAATGTTAGATTTGATGAAACCTAAGCTGCAGAAACCGCCGCTGCCACATCAGGGTGTCATTGATTGCTTGTTACATTTGAGTGAAGAAAAAATTACATTGTCCGAAGCGAAATTCATTTGGAATTCAATCATTGATTTTTATTCTGGAATATCTAATATACCGGAAGATACGCTAGCGACGCTCCACTGGGTGACTATTGCAATCCAGCCTGATGATTACGAGAATATGACGTTGGGTACTCTAGATGTCATAACTAACTTTGGATACTATTATGGTTTGAGAAATGGACAGCTTCATGCGATAGCTGATCGCATCCGTGTAGATTTTGGTGCGAAGCAAGCAGAAGACTATACGGGCTACGACTTGACCGCTCTACGACAAATTTTATGCGTTTTCAATAGAAGTGAAATAGAGCGCATTCATCCGAAGGCTTATAAATAAGCTTCATATACGATAGGCAAATTAAAAAACTGTGATATGGAGGTGTTACAAGGTTTTGCTACATTGGCTGTTGACGAAAAAGCTTATGGTCCCCCCCATACTTGGACTAAAAGTACAATGAAAATAGTGGGTATTATAAATTTACATTTACTAAAGAGAGACAATGATTCTGAACTCGACGCTTGGAAATGACATTTTCATAACTCAACCTAAAAAGTCACGAGTCAAAAAAAAAATACTTATAAGATTATATATGGTATTATATATAATATAAAGTAACGATATGCAATGGCACGATTTCCTGCCCTTGGAAAATACCTAATAGATATGCTAAAAATATTGTTATTGTATTAAAAAGGTTTTAATGTATAAGTTAGTTACATAAGTGTGTCAATTTGATAGTTGCAGTTATAAATAAAATTACACAGTACATTTAATATAACCTAATACACGAGTTCTAAATTCACGGCATTAAACTAAGAATTTGTCATTAAAGATTCAAACCGATGGCCTATACGTAGTTCTTGAGGAACTCATCTTTTTAAACTCTCTGTGTGTGTTGATATATACATATTTAAGTAAGATTAAAAATAAAACTTATACTAATTTCCTACATTTAAATATTGATAAGTGTCACGAATATTCCTAATACTAATAAAAGGTATAAAAATATATAACATTTTTCAATAATGTACACTATGACCAAAGATTCAACGGTTTTGAGTAGACGACCTTCAAGTCATCGGACTCACAAGCTATAATTAACATCGATAGAGCAAAGGTCAGCTGTAAAACACTGATATAATAATACGAAATCGAACCTCGGTACGATACGATTTATAATCTGGTCCGAAAAGTTTCAAAATCACCATCGAAACCAAACCTTCGCCTATGGGCAATTAAATTTTTCACAATGTCTTGGTTCGTTTTAATATGAGCATGTTTGTTTCCTAACAGTCGTGTTTTGCCTATTATACTTAACTTCTGAGGCAATACTGGTATATATAGTATATACTCGTATATCTAACGATGGCTAACTAAAATCGTTTATATTGTATCTAGATAAAAAGATTATAAAAATAAATATAGACATGACGTAAGATATATTATTAAGTATATATATGAAAAAAAAAAAACAGAAATAACAATATTATTATAACACATTTGAAATTTTGACGCAGCGCGTTCTTTACTTAATTCGCTAACGAATTTAGCACGAACTCGTGAATAGTAGACTCTGCATATTTTATAACTTTGTCAATAATTAAAATACAATAACAGACTACTCGCCAAAATGGTTTCCTTATTTTTGTCTTGATTTAGAATTTATGTGTGACACGTGTGTTTTGTATATTTTATATTTTGTATTTGTATATCTTAGTAAATGGTTAGTTGCAAAGTGAAAAACACTGCTAAAAGTATTTTTGTTTTCTTTGCCATCAAGGCATGAGCAAAAAAAAAAAATTGATTGCAAATTTTCGAACAATTTCATAGTTATATTGTATATATATATTTTTAATTGTAGTAAAAATATTTTAAACAGTATTTCTGATTGTTGTTTGTTTGCACCAATGCAGGACGATTATCGTTGTATCCATATATTTTAATATTTCAAAGTAGATAGAGAAGTTGTATGAAAATATATACATATACGAAATTTCTTATGATATAATATAAAATAAAACTAAGTGGCTTCCGTCACTCAATAGTTTTTGTTTCAAAGTAATTAATGTGTAGCACAGACCTTACTACGTAACTGTGTTTGTTACAACATTTTTAACGCACTACTGACACTCATTTTGGATGATATTACTTCACCGTTTTTGTAAGATATTAAAGGAATTAAACTTAAAAACCTTAGTTTTATAATAAAATTAAGCTTTCACAGTACCCGTGCTCCACACCGAACTGAAAGTGGGCCCTCATTTCATTTGGTAAAGTGCTTATATCTATCAAAATTATAGTTTGATAAACCTGATTAGATAAATCGTAGCGTCTACTTGCTACACAATTTCCAAGTGAACGCGAGTTTATCGCGAGAGTCATTCCTTTTCCCCTTACAAAATATGGATCGGGAAAATAAAAGAAAATAATTTGAATTATATATTTTTTTTAAATAACAAAATACCGTTGCAGCGCAGTATTACGGCGTCTGACTGTAGACGCGATGTGTGTGGGTTCGATTTGCAACCGGGCAAACGACAAAGTGCGGCGTTGAGTTCTGTGAAAAAAATATACATAAACAAACACAAATAGCATTTGAACTTTCATCTATCCATCCATCGTGTCTATACTGACATTTCAAAATTTCTACAATGAAATGATTTAATGTCTACAACGATTACCGATAATAAACTACAATTACTGCTTAATATTAAGGTTTTATTACAACGAGATCTAATATTGCACACTGCATACTGTATACCCCAATTGTCCAATTCCAAATACGTTATGTAACTCCCTTCGTACATTATGAAATTTAGTAAAGAATTTTTTATGTAAGTAAGTTTACAAGCGGTGATTGTTGGGCAAGTTTCTGGATGCGTGAGATTTAAAAAGGTTAGTATATATACGTTTTATTTATTTTGTAATTGGTTCGTTTAGTTCTACAATTTTAATTTATTTGCATCTTTTTGAAGTATATTTTTTATCGAAAGTGTTGTTATTGTGATTTATTTTGCTCAATTTTATTTTTCAAAATCATTTCCAAAAATCTAATTATAATCAATCATCAATCAATTAATCAACATTAATATCAAGAAATCTATCTATAGTATACTGGCTACATTTAAATGATTAGGATATATAGAATTACATTTAAGCTGTTTACATTTCTCTACTCCTACCCATGATCTCGATTTTGGGCGAAAAATGGAGAACGGAGTGTCTTGACACTAGATTCTCTCTGACTACCTCACCCTGTGAGGCTATGAGGTAAAAAGATGCTATGAGGTAAGAACACGCTGTTTTCATAGCTATAAAATAAATATTAATAAACATAATATGAGGCTTCCATTTTCCTATTATATATTAATCTTTAAACAACCAAAATAACCGTGCCAGACGCCCAATCCAACCCATTCAATACCTAGCATTCCCGCAGGTCTATTTCCGAAACCTCGTAGCCTCGGTTATTGATTAAACACAAAATTAGTTAAGAGTACACAGAGAGTCTATATTGATAGAGCACAAAATGAGTAAATTTAATTGTTATGAGAAACGTATTTGCTATGTAAAGTGTTGTTTTGTTATTCTCCTTTTCAATGCAAGCAGTACTTCTACTTACATTTTAATGATGCTAACGGAGAAAACCTAGTAACAAGACACTTGAGCAACTAGTTACTTCGACATTCTTAATTTTCAGCAAATACTTGAACATTTCGTGGTGAGTCATATAACCCGACACCCCCATCCTCCATCATACCTAGACTAGAATCATATTTGAATGAAATAGGCAAATAAGACGAGCATATAATAATTTATAGCTTAGAATCTTCTAGAGACATTATAAAATATTATTCGAAAATCAAGTAGATTGTATTATCCATTCATCCATATCCATCCATAATATAGTTTTAATATGTATTTATAAGTTTAGTCTACATTGTATTTACATAATATGCACCGATTACAAACTGAATATATGCACACGTAATTAAAACGATTGTAATAGTAACATGTAATACGTAATTGGCAAAGTAAATCAGGTCATATTTCATGTGTTTGTTAACCTTGCATAAGCCGGCTTCGGTAGGATTGGTACAATAATATTTTATTCTAATCTAATAATCTTTCACGGCTTATCCCGCATAGCAGGATAGGCTAAAGGAACCAAATCTCATGACACTCCGTTCTCCGTTTTCCCCCAAAATTATGATTCCTTGTCTTAGGGGAGTGGAGTAGAGCGAACCAATCAAAATAATTTAATAGTAAATCGTAAATTATTCTCATAGTACTTATGTATTTAGGTTCATTAACGAGATATTATTCAAAGCTGTTTTATATCATTTTGCATATGCTTCAAAGACTAAGAGGAGCTTTAGGAAGCTTACGTAAGGACTTTACTTTACGCTTTGAAAAGGCGTACACGAAATTTGCGGTGTGCTTAGCATGCTTATGCTCGAGTCGTTGCACAAAGTGAAGTACTTACTTGTACTAGTTGCTAGTATATATTACAAGAAAGTACTTTCTTATTGAATAAAGAGACTTCAGGTCTGAACTGTAAAAGTGATGGTCGGGGATTCGATTCCCACTCGAAGGAACGATTATATTTTAATTATTTTTATTTTCCCGTTCTATCTAAGACAAAGCGAATTTAAGCGGAAAGTGGAGAACGGAGTGAGCGAGAAAAAACTTGAAGCAGCCTTTTTTATTTTTCATTTTAATTTTTATAAGAAATCAATACTAAAATAAATGATCTCTTTCGACAACGTGATTGAAAACGCACTGCCTGACCTGACTGACCCAAACTCACAAACAATTTATTTGTACTTAGTAGATGTGTACAGTATATTGTATCACTTCGCACTATTTAAAAAAAGTTTTTTTATTATATATATTTATTTATGTTAAACGTGGTTTCAAAGATAAAAGTTCGTTCACAAGTGGATGTTATCATGATATCGCGTAGTGCATTTCGCGAATTTTTCATTAATTTACACTTTAATGGCTATTTTCTCATTATATACAAATATTTAAAAAAAAATACTTAGATGGGAATTGTTTTACAGTATGATATTTATAGAAAAAATTTTAAAACCAGTAGTCCTATTGTTACACTTACAATATGAAAATATTATAATATCAAATTTCTTTTTGGCGAAAAATATATTTTAATATTTTACACAAAACATTTGCAATTCTTCATATGTGTATGATGTGTAATGTATTTCTGAGTTAATTTCAGTAATAAACCATATAGGCATATTCGTATTCGATCAGGATATTACTGAAAGCGTCCGGAAATAGAGCGAGGTGAACCGGTTTTCAATTTTGCTGTACATTTTTAAATTAATATATACTTTTACTGACTTTTGAGACTTTAATTACTTTTTCCCGAAAAAGGACTGCTGTGACGTATTTCGATCCACATTCTTTTGTTATATTGAAGGTTGCGTAATGTTATTAAAGCTTAAAGCTATCGTATATAGTTCAAATAAACACTTGTGGTGGTGTGGGCTTTGAACCCACTCCCTTTAGGCCGACATAAAGGAACTTTACAAAAAATATATATTAGTGAGGCCATAGAGGCGCAGTGGGACAGCGTCTGACTGTATATGTAGTTAATTGTGGGTTTGATTCCCACTCGGGGGAATGATTATATTTATAGTAAAAAGACATTTTTATTTATAATAATTTTATTTTTATTTTGTTTTCAAGAGGTTTGTTTGTTTTAAATCCCACTGCGTTCCAATTTTTATACGTTTTCTAAATATGTCTTTTTCAATTTTCTAAGTGTGTGAATAACACTTTAAAAGGTTAAAAATATATTTAAAATATTTTCATTTCTTCGCTCTAGTAAGACAAAGCTAGGCATTGTATGTCGACACTCAATACGCAATGTCTCGAATTCAGGCAGAAAGTGGCAAACGGAGTGTTTTGACACTATATTCTTTCCCGGACGCGTGAATATGCAAACACGTGAAAATGATTTTTATTACTTTATCGTAAAAAATATAATTGTTATTATTTATGAAAATGCTAAGGGCCTAGAAAATAAATAACATAAACGACTCATTAAAATTTGTTCCACTAAACATATAAACTTAATATTATATATGCAAAACAAATTTTTACTCGTTTTATATGAACTCGTGAAGAGAAAATCAATATCAAGCAATAACAGAATAATTTTATAAGTATTAAAGGTAATATTTTCTTCTTTTTCTGAAATTTGTTCTACATTTTCCGCTAGTTTTGGACATATCAGATACACTCACATTGTCTGACAAGACTAAAGATTTTTTTTAATAATAATATTTCTATGTATGGGAATTGAACCCAGAACCAACCGTTTCACAACTGCGCCACTTTATCGGCATAAAAATAAAATAAGGCCCTTCGTAACACATTATCAGTTTATAAATGTCAATAGTAAATTTTCAAACAAATTGTACGTACTCATTAGAGTTAAGGTGAAGGGAACTAAAATTATAGTTCAATGCGAACAGCTTAGGTATCAGCCTCGACGGAATTGAGGCTGTAAAATACTATATGCTTTGACTTAGACCTTTATTAAGGGACTAGCTATTGCCCGCGTCTCGGCTTGCGCTGACTTTATAATCATGCATTCTACATATGTCTTTTTCAATTTCCTAAGTGTGCGAATAATACTAATTTATAGCTATATAAATATAATTATTTATATATAATATTTAATAAATAACATTCCCTCTTGCCAAAACGATTGTTCGTAGAATAATCTTTGGGTAGCAGAAATTTGTAAGATTTTTACAAATTTCTGCTCTACAGAGATACTAACAACAAATATAAATTGTAATAAGCGTGTAAGAAATTGGACGTAGCTGGATGTAAAGGTCCTAAAATTCACGCAAGAAGTAATTTTGATAGAAAACACAGGTTTATAATTAAAAATTGTAAAATTTTTATTGATTTATATAGCATACAGTATAGGGTTATGTGTGGAATAGCATATTGGGTAAATAGCCCCACGACTTTGCTGGCACATGCCATTCTTCTTTGAAAATGCAGCTGGTCAGACAATAACGGCAATTTTGGCACAAAAAACTAGATTATCATCCAGTTTTTTGTGCCAAACCACATACTGTCCACATCCATATCTTGTAATTACAAGATATGGATGTGGACAGTATGTTTTTTCCGTTAGAACGCATGGCTTAGCGGTTAGAGCGCTTGAACGGTTTTCGAGAGGGGCAGGTTCAAATCCCGCTGCGTTCAAATTTTTATGTTTTCTAAATATGTCTTTTTCAACGTGGAAATAATTTAAACGTAAACTTTACCCAAGCAGAGTCCGAACCTATAACATTCACAAATGAAAACAAATGGAGGAAAAATTTATAAGCCGTAGATATATTATATTGAGATCTATTTATGATATTTGCTTGTTATATACAAAAGCAATAGTTTTTTAGTCGTATGCCGTAGTTTTCTATAAAATTAATATGCACTGATAAATTTGATTGAAAAAGCGTTTCATGGAAAAAAAATGATACGTTTTATCCGATTTGAAACATGGTGTATGGAAAAGTTTTTTATGAATTCATTTGGTTTAAACCGTAGCACGTACATTCTGAAAGGTTTAAGTAAAATATTTTGTATTTTTATGATGAAAATATTTCGTTTCGTTCAATAACATTGTTTAAAATGTGTATGCTATTGTGGTGCAGTGGTACAGCGCCTGCAAGTAAACGTGATTGGTTGTGGGTTCATTTCCTACTTGGGAAGTAATTAGATTTAAAATATTATTTATAAACACTCCCTCTTAAGAAGATATCGAACCTAAATTAAATGCATATTTCATCAAGTAAACGACCAAACTTTGTCCCCAGACCTAATAAAATGACGACAGCAAGCGTTCTGCTCACCGTTAGCACGACGTGGTCGGCAAACAGCGACGTTTGTGACAAAGAGGAACGAATGGGCCGGACTATTAGGAATGTAGCCGCGGTCGCCGCCAGGGAACTAAGGGAGACACCGGCCACGAGGGACCAGGCTGTTCGAATTATGCGTGATTGGATACAGAAGAATAATGATATTAAGAATGTTAGACAAGGTAATATATAATATATTTTAGTAAATATATAATAATCGTATTGATAATATTGTATAAAAAACTTATTACAAATTGAACGCAGCGAGATTCCAACCCGCGCCTCTTGGAAATCGTCCAGGTGCTCTGACCGCTAAGCCATGCGTTCTACGCACGGCTGCGTCTATTCATATAATATTCTTACACGTTTATTACAAGTTATTTTTGTTGTTAGCATCCAAAGATTATTTCTACGAACAATCATTTGGAAACAATATTATAATTTTGTGTATTAATATTTAATTAAAATAATATAAAATATTTTAACATTTTTAAGTGTTATTTCCACACTTAAATACATGTTTAAAATGTTTTATAAATTATAGAACAATAGATTGCCTGGCAAAGTTAGACGCTTAATATGTCAGTTACTTGAAATTGTTTCCGGACTTGTTATAAGTATATCGAAAATGATTATACTGCATTTACATTATATTTAAACGATCTTTTCAATTTGACAGATAGACAGAAAGCAATCAATGTCAAGTCTATGATATATGTATATATATATATCTGTTATTAAAACTTATATAAATTTTCTTAAATTATACAGAACAATAGAAATGCTGCATTTTCACTGTATTCTAACAAAGTGTATTAAGATTTTAATAAATTGTATTAGGCTCCATTGTGACTGACTCAGTGACTCAGTTGGCATAAATATGACTGAGCAGAATGGTTATAAGTTTTAATCCCGTTAGACGGAACACAACAATATCAGTGAATTGCACATTACTAGGTGCTATATTCCGTATGGTGTTCCGAATGGTATATGGTGACCATGGCATGTATTAAAAAGTAGACTGAGAATATGTGGAAAATAGTGTGGCAAAGCAAAAATGGGCTGAGGTTTGTTATAATAAATGTAACAAGCTGCGCGACCTTTAATTAAAAAAAAAATAAAAAGATAATTGAAATTTTATTCAAACACTTAAAAATGTGTTTTTATGACATATTATTGTTTATCTTGAAGCATATACTTTGCGCGTGCACAAAATAACCAAACTTTTTTTACAAGACATTCGGTTTTTCTCTATCTGTTGATTTTAGAAACACACTGCGACGTACTCGACAATGTGCAATTTAATTTAATATTCCAAATTTAAGCCGAATAGCAAAATGCCATTATTGTTAATTGGATTCGGCAACATATAATTTTGATTACAGTTTAATTTTATTTACTTTTCACATGAATTCACAACAAAATTATGAATTTCACCAAATTCATTTATAATTTATTTATTTATATATATTGCCAATATGTTTCCATCGAAGCTTTATTAATAGAGCATGTGACAAATTAAATATTTAGTATATAAAATATGAAAACACGCATGTTAATTAATTTAAATTTAATAATGGTGATATGTCACAAATTCCAATTTCGAGAACATTTCTTTGATTCAGTTTTAATTATGTCTTTTTAAAATTACGTTTTTTAAATATGTCTTTTTTAATTTAGTTTAAAGTTCTTATACACTTTAACAAAGGTATAACACGACTGAAACTGTTAAATATTGTTATAATAATAGCAGAATAAAATAACAATTACTATTTTTTTATATTTTTCTAAATCATTTTATATTCACATTGAAAATTATAATAAAAGTTTTTAAAGAGATATTTTTTTTACCCAATACCAAAAACCAAAGTTTGCTACGCGTGAAAAAGACATGACGCTTATAATTTATATATACTTAAATTTAACAATTATGCAAAGAGACCATCGCGGCACAATGAGACAGCATCTGACTATAAACGGAATGGGCTGTGGGTTCGATTCGTACTCGGAGAAATGATTATATTTAAATTATTTTCCGTTCTGATACTAAGACGAAATGTTTTCAAAGTGAAGTCTCGATTTCGGTAGAAAAGTGGAGAACAGAGTATATCTCTGAATATACAGCTATGTAGAAAACAACGAGAAGCTGAAAGGAAGTATAGAACTGTTAAAATGTGAAATAACACCTTCATGATGCAAGGCCTTATACAACCTTAGTGGAACATGGGTAATAGACTAAGGCAAGGTTATGTAGAGGCACTTGTAATGATACTCGGCCACAATATAGTATAAATATACACATGATATAATAAATGTTTGTATATCATTTGAAATATGAAACTAGAACATTACCAAGGGCAGGTTGTGCTTACATGAGCATTATTAATGGTTACGATTTTTTTAAAGTTATATATATATATATATATCTTAATAATTTTTTATTTAAATATAGTATCACATTTTTACCTTTAAATTGTTTATATATGTTACCCGAAAGGTATACGCGACCGATGACTCACGTTATATGTGACATTCGAATCCACAACCATCGCTTTCTATCACGCTTATGTTTAATGTGCCAATAAAATTGTATGTGTAATTTTAGTAGGATATGATCAAACGTTAAAATGGTCGAACAATTATATATATCCCACAAACTGGACAAAGCAATTTTATAGCATATTATAGCAGTATAGCCAGAAAGGAACTAGTGTCAAGACACTCCGATATCCACTTTCCCAAAATCGCTTTTTTTAGCTTTTTTTACCAGAGCGAAAATATTTTAAATACTTCAGACTCTGTCCCAATGAGCCACGATGGCCATGACATAATATTAATTATAAAATTTCTTACATTTTAAATTTAATTTTAAAATATTTTTTTTCTAATTTAATCATTCGTTTTAGATGAGGTCTTCTTACTGCGCTTCCTTCGTCATAAAAAGTACAGTATACCGATGGCTCAGCAGACGCTTTTAAAATATTTAAGTTTGAGAAAATACTACCCGAGTATCTTTACTAAGTTGGATGGTGAAGATCCAAAAATAAAAGAGATACTCAGTAACGGGTAAGTGCAGTTAATGTAACTTAATATATTTATTCTATATGACCTTCTCTTGTCATTTCTAAGTTGTCAAGTATAGGTTCAAATCCCAAGTGAAGAATAATGTCTGTAACTTATTGAGATGTCTGTCACTTTAGTTTATTTAGGCTTGATAATTATCAAGTACCATCTATAAGTGTATAATCAAATTGTTTGTTTAGGTAACACTTATGACTATTCTATATTACACGAAACTCGTTATTCAAAAACAAGAACAAAAGTCACTCAACTTGTACAGTAAACAAGATATGTAAACATAGAATAACGCCAGTTGTAGTGAGCGATCGCCGGTATGGTAATAAAAATGGCGATATTGGCCTCATTTTGCGAAAAACCTACTAACACGGTTACGAAATCATCCGCCTTACGCAACAACTTGCCCAATTTATGCTTTTTAATTATACATATCGCTTAACGGCCTGCAGATGTAATAGTGAATATATCCAAATATAATCTTTCTGTGTATGACGTGAAGAGCGTGTTTTTTCTGACAAGAAAGTGAGGAACAAAGATTGTACCATGGCATATTCGAAAGTTCTCAAGAGGACCTTGAACTCTGAACATTGCAAATAAGTTTGTTATGTAAAACATTCTTTTTCTTGTTTTACTATGTTGATAAAAATAGATATGTAACAAAAAGAAATATTTTTTTTTTGAGAATATATGCGTAATTTAAGTGGCAATTTCCACTAAAAGCAGACTAAGCGTTCAAAATAAAAAAATATATAAAATCTATTCTAATTCAAAGGTACATAGCAGTGTCGCCGGTCCGCGACAACAAGGGTCGTCGGGTCATCGTCTACAATATGGGTACGACCTGAGGCCATACTCATACTCTTATATTATGTACGGCATACAATATGTTGACAAAAGGACGCGCGCGAATACTTGCCCCGCGATGATATTGACTTTGACACTGTGTTAACTTGCAATGCGATGTGTGACATTATGAAAATATAATCTGTACAAAAAAAAGGTTGTATATGAATGAGACACATGTTGATTTGTTTTGTATTTTTTTTGTTGTACAATCCTATTAATTAATTAATTTTTAAAATAATACACATATATATGTAAATTTTATTTTTAATTAGTAACATAACAAGAACTTTAATTGTATATGTTCACCCCTACATTTTTTAGATTATTATTCATTACAAATAAATATTCTAATAATTATAATGCTTAAATCTCAGTTTATTTATCACATTTTCCGCACTATAGTGTTAATTGTTGCGTAACTAGCGGCACTGAGCGGAACTTAATCTACTTATGCAGCTTAATGAGAATGTCAGCTGTAGGTGTCGGTCGGTCAAAAGGATTGTCAAATATTTTACGAAGCGAATATTTTGTACTAAGAGTTTTATCTATTTTGCTCAATATATATTGAAAATGTGTTGATGTAAATGTATATATTTTTATAACACGAACACTACGATAGTGATATTTTAATTAAATATTCAACACGTGAAATAATAAGGGCGCAAAATAGTAATGGGAGTAATAGCTTAATTTTCACATTTTTCGCAAAAGACGAAAGTATGCACTTATAAACCTGTAATGTACCTTACATTATAAACAGATATACGATGCTTAATAATTTTTTTTTTGACAGGTAAATTCGATGCAACTAAATTTAGCTGCTGGGATATGTGTCGGGCTCATATAATAGTTTATGAGGCGTTAATGGAAGATTCGACAGATCAAATCTTTGGATTCACCCACGTGGGCGACGGCAGCGGGTCCACAACTGCACACGTCACCACTTGGAACCCGATCGACTTCGCAAGACTCATGAAGTGGGGCGAGGTAAATATTGGCAGGCACTAAATACCCACTTTTTCGTTATACGCCCTGAAATTACACAACAAGTACATTTGTATGTGTATTTTATACGTAACTTCCATAGTAATGGCCTAATGAGTGTTTTAATCTTACAAACTTGAATTAGCTAATTAGTTGGACTTATTGATAATTACATACACATGCAAGTTAAAGGCCAATTGACGTTTCTGTGTGTGGTATTAAAAACTAAGTGAAGTGTGAAGTACTGGTTGTCCTATTGTTTTGAATGGACTCCCGCAATTATAACTAAAATAAAATATTTAATATTATTATTAAAGCTAGATTAATCTAACTATTTTGACAGGCCAGGTACACATTGTATTTAAATATCTGATAGATCTAATTAATGTTTTTAAAATGGTTCCTGGGAGTAAAATTGAACGTTGATGACTGTAGGTAGGGATGCACTGTCTTTTTTTTAATTTGTTTTAATACTTATTATTTCGTCGTTCTAATTTATATATTTTGAAGAGCTGTTTTCCATATTCGTAATTCGCATATTGCTTGCATGGTTACCAGGCGTCAGTACGTCAATATTTCCTTCTATACAAGCATTCAAATAATATAATCTACGGCATTCATAATACTAAAAATAGTAGATGGTATACTTTAATAAGAAATTTTACATATACTAAAATGGCAATTAAATTTACAAGTTACAATAATATGTGTATGACTCAATATTACGTATAGCAGATTTAAATTAAAATGACAATGAAATTAATTGGTTATATTTAATGATTCACGGGATGCAACAGTTACAAATGTCATCAATCCTTTTTTCGTGAACAGCCTTCACCTGTTCTTCTCCCTTATGCACGGTCTAGACTTGTACTGTAGACAAAAACATCGTTTATTATATAATTTAAACCTCTTTTTTATATAATTTTCCTCTTATTCATAATCTCCCTGGTACCTAAAGCAAAGCGCGGCGTTGAGTTTTGCCACTCAAATTGCACGTAATTTCAAGGTGGAAAGTAGAGAACGAAGTGTCTTGACAATAAGTTTTATGACTACCTTGATGTGCGGGTAACAGCGTGAAGTTCAAGTGAAGCTCTTATTCAATGAACCTCATGATTTTATTATTTTCGTAAATTTACGAAATTAATGATTAAGAACAACAATGAATTATTAATTATAATGAAGAATTATCGATATAATGGCGAGAAAACGCGAAAGAACGCTTTAACTATTCTTTATATATATATATATGTATTTGCCACAGCTTTAAGCCGAAGCTTAAAATAAGCAGAAACATAAGGAAATCGATACAGTCTCAGATCTCAGTAATAACGATATAGTAATATCTCACTTATTTTTATTCATGAATACCGCTTAATATTCTCTCTAAATTTCATGGCTTTGAACGGTTATTGAGCCAGTGTGTGACATTTCAGTTAAGACATTATAGTTTTAAATTATTTTTGAGTCCAGTAATCTTGAGTAAAAATGTAATGTAATTGGTACATAATAGATAACTTGTTTTTTTTTTATTTCGTAATCTTCGTAATGCATTATTTTGTTTGTTGACCGTCAAAGGGGATGTTGGGATGGACACGGTCGATAAATATTATTATAGACGTATATTTTATGGTGCTTCGATTATCATGTTTTATTTTGCTAGTAGAGTAGTACAATATCAAGTAATATTTAGTAATTTACTTAAAAATCTTAAATGTAGTTAAAAAACCATACTAACTTAAATTTATTTATCTAAGCTACACACTTGTTCTAGTATAAATTAAGGCTGGTTTTACTTATAGAATTGTTTTACATTTGTATATTTTCTACAAATTTCAGTATATGAAGAAAATTATAAATCCGAAATTTATAGCCCTTAACTACAAGTACAGGTTTTTAAAAGAAACATATATTTTTATGCGTTTTAAATTATTCTAGAATCACATGTGTAGGATGAGGGCTTTGATTTGCCACTAGATTGTTATAATTGTAAGCCACTATACCTTATTGACGTCAAATGCGGATGTTTTTATATAACTACGATCCACATAATTGTTCTTCATTTTGTTTTTAATTACAATAAGTAATAATAGAAATAATATCGGATAGTAGAAGTAGTTATAATATCGGGCAGTTATTAAAAGTCGATAATTAATTTACCTGTTTTTTATCTGAAGGTCGGTTTAAACGTTCTGAAAATTTTTATAGAACAGTCAAATCCTTGACATTTTGGAAATATGAAAGTATACAAGAATATCTTGCTAATTTACAATCGTATCGAGTGTATTTTTAAACATTGTGATTCAATTAATCTTAGTGAAATTATTGGTTTTATTGTATGTGGGGTAATATGTATATGCCAATTTTGTTCATATTTTAGTTAAGTACTATTAAATTTGAGGTTTTGTAGCCCTAAGTCATAATCTGCGATATATGCTAACAATATATATTATATAATATTTTATCATTTTTTTAAGAACAAGTATATTATTACATATGAACAAGAAATATGCTAATTAAAATTTATAACTCTAATCTATCTATGATGCCAATTCATTTACCTTGTTAGCCAAAACAGCTATCTTGAAACTTATCAGATTCAAAATAAATATAAGGCCGTCGTGGTGCAGTGGGCCAGCATCTCATTGTAAACGCGTTTCGTTGTGGGTTCGATCCCTAAGTTATTTTATTTCTCCGCTCTGGCACTAAAGACGAAGCGCGGCACTCAACACACAATGTCGCGGATTCGGGTGTAAAGTGGAGAGAACGGAGTGTCTGGACACTGGTTTTGACTGGTTCGGTTTTAAAATGGTAATATGAATTTCCATTTTAAAACTGAATAAATTATAGCAATTATTTTGTTTAATATTATATTTGGTAATATAAACATTTTCGTTTCAGCAATCGTTACCAATGCGTCATAAGGAGTTCCAACTCGTTAACGTGCCTGGTGCCCTTAAATATATAATTGACTTTGCAACAACCAAAGTGTCATCCAAAATGGGCGAAAGACTTCGCGTAAGTAGTTTTATTTTTATTATTATTGTTAATATAAGTGCTTAAGAATTTTTTTGTTTATTAATGAGTGGTATTTAAATTATTAAAAAATATTTCTTGCTGACGTCATAAAGATGTTTTACCTCCTTACTCTTTGGAATTTTTACAAGAATCGTTTGTAATCTATATTATAATATAACAGTAAAACAGCTGTACATTTAATATACTTACGAAAAAACTATTTAGGGCGATGTAAAAACAGTAATAGAATATGAAACAACGATTTTTTTAATTTTTGTCTGTTTGATTTTTGTGCACGTAGCACATCTTCGTAGTCACTGGACCGATTTAAATGAAACGTTTTTTATTGTATACCTTTTACGCCAGGTTTAATTGATTTTGAATATTCATACACCTGACACATAATAAATAAAGCAATAAAACATTAACAATAGTTGTTCAGTGTGATGCGCAATTTGCCGCTGATTATATGCGAATTAAAGATCTAGGATATCTGATAACGAAATATATAAGCCTAGCTAAAGCTGACGAAGAACCATGATAGCTGAACTATAAGAAATAAGTCAATGCCGCATTAGTAAAAATTGCTTAGTATGGCGGGCAGTTTTCGTTAACACATAAAAATCATTAAACTTTGAGGACATCGTGTTGCAATGGGGTTGCAAGTTGTGGGTTCAATTCCCCACTTGATGGTATGTTTTATTTATATTGTTTTTTTTTTTTTTTCGGTTTGGCAAATATGGGCGAGCGCTAAAAAGTCACTAGGTCCTTTATGCCATGAGAGAAAAGCGTGAACCGGATAGAAAAAAAACCATTATAAATAAATTAATTATAACTTTGAGTCTGTTTCAATGTCAACGTTTAATAAATGGAAGTAATCCATACTAATATTATAAATGAGAAAGTAACTCTGTCTGTCTGTTTGTCTGTGACATCCTCACGGCTGAACCGATTATGATGAAATTTTATATAAAGTAAACTTAAGGGATCAGAATGAACATTACTTTTACCTCCCATTTTTTTTAGTTTTTCCAGAAATATCAGTGTTTCACGAAAATACCGACGAAAATACGAAATAGCTATAGTTCACGCGGGTGGTGCCCCAAGCGGTTCGCTATTAATATTATTATAATTTATTTTCTTTGTATGGGTATACATCCGATGTAGATAGATTGAATGAATGTAGACAGTTTTTTTTGTACATTTTTGATATAAGATCGTTTTTTATACGCATTTGGCAGTAATTATTACATTTCTTTTATACAACTCTAATAAATTAATTTTATAAATTGTATTGCTATATATACGTCCTGTATTATATTGCAAACGTACTCCTGTATACAAACGTACGTAAATTTGACATTTGTTTATGTATAAGAGGAGCATTACGAGGGGCATTTTACATTTTAGAGTCCACGCAAACAAAGTTACGGGCTACAAGTCGTTTAGCTAAAAAAAGACTATTTGCATTTACAGCAGCAGCATAAAAAATATTCATTCTTGATTTTCGCTCTATTAATTACCAATCGAACATAACTGACCGACAATGTTTCATATAAAATAATACTATATTATTATCAACCTGGAAACAAAAAAAGTTAAATTCAGTTGCTTAAACACTTAGAAGCGATTAAGTTCTAGCACCACTTCAATTTCAATTTAAAAATATCGACTTCAATTTAAATTCAATTATATATTATTATGACGTTAATGCTTACTTGGTTTATTCACAAAATAACCCTGAGTTTTTTTATTGAAGTGTATTATGAATGTGAAACTGTATTCATTTAAATTATAATTGAAAGTTAAATGAACAATACAATGTAATTACATGGTTATATGGCGTTGTAAAATTTGCTTAGTTTTGGGTTTTTTGCCACAAAAATGATTTAAGATAAATAATATTATACTCATAAAACCTTATTTCAAAATATTTTGTATCGGAGCCTGATTGATGCATAGCAGAGTGGCTAGAGCTCTACCCACTGTGTGTTATGCTGTATTTCCTTGAAGAATAAATGTGCCTTTAACATAAAAATGACAAGCTAAGTTGTCTAAAATTATTTGTGTAACACTTCAGATAGTTTCGATTTTACATAATAAACGTTGGTTCTTCAATGATTGTGCAAGTATCGTAAAATTTATTAGAAATTTTAACGCTACATAGAAATAAAAGATTAGAATGCCATTTATTGCCAAATTACATTTTGTAACACTAACACGTCGTCATAATATGTTTTTGATATTTTTGGCATTTAATTAATATATGTCTGTACATAGCTACTCTGTAACTTTGTGCCACAGCTATACTGACGTTAGGATAACTTAAATCCACGTCACCTCATTTTTAGGTCATGTTAAAATTCCTTTTTTGTAGCTCATATAAAATTTCTGGAAAATAATAGATAAAGGGAAAACTTAGCTTCAAACCCGTCAGGTATATTGTAAAATAAAGCTCAATGTTTCACAAATATTGGTATTTTTTTTTAATTTTGTATTTAAAACTTATATCTTAGAGTTCCAGATAATATATCACATTCACCTGGCGATGTTTGGACAAATAGTCCAAGAATAGTATAAGAACAACATATTGTATTATTGATATTAAATATGAGTCTCTATTACAGGTACACACGAATGTGAAGAATATGCAAAGTTACGTGGATATATCTTGTTTGCCGACGTCCTTTGGAGGTCATATACCGTTACAAGATATGATCAAATTCACAAGAGAACTGCTTATGGAGAAAAGAGACACTTTACTTGCTTTAGATGATATGGAAATTTTAAGTACTAAAGGCATAGTTTCATCGAGAAAACCAACGAACATAATTAAAGGGGACAACGTGTCAGTTGAAGGAAGCTTTAGGAAGCTCGAAATAGATTAGCTGTGATGTACATTTAGTATACTATAGTGCTTTTAAGCATTTATAATATGTTTAGTTTTAAATGATTGTCAGATTTCATAATGGTTTTATTTGAAGTCAGGTGGACGGTAGGTGGCTGTCATTTGTGGTAACACTGACTATTAATGAGTATATGTAAATATAATTTGTAACTTTGGTATAAAATATAGCGCAAATACGATTCAATAAGAGAAATCAAAAAATGTATTGAGATTTATAATATTATTACTGGATTTAAAAATTTTGATAGACATTTTAAGCAGGTAGTAACTGTAATTAGTTTACTCTTTACTTACTTTGCTATATACGAAACGATCCATGTAATTAATTTAATTAAATATCATATTCTATATTATAATACTCGTGTCAGGTTATATTGAAAAAGTTGATGATTTTTTTCATTTATCAACTTATTCTCGTCTGGTACGCATATAATATCAATACCGCAATATATTAGAAACATATATTAATGTGTACTTAAATCATTTTACGTTACTACTTACTAGATATATAAGAAACAAATATGTTAAGTATATAGGTACCTACGTATTATATATGTGAAGTTGGAGAAAATCGACATTTATAGAAATTATGTTATATGGCTAAGTATAAAAAATAATAAATGTTAATTTTGAAGGCAATAAAATGTTTATTTTTAATTATTATTTCATTGTATATGTTTTATTATGGACGATTACATATTCTTAATGGCATAGTTTTTAGACTATACTTATTTCCTGTTTAGAAAGTCTCTTTATCTGGCTTGAGATATTGCGAGCTTCAGTTTTTGTCTCATTGGCTGTTAGTGTTTTTTATTATACTTATATATGGAGATCTCTATGTATCTATAAGGACGCCAAGCAACAACACCTACCTAAAAAAATGTATGATGTACTAGTATTAAATTTGGCACTGTTCAAATTTATATGGAGAAATAAAGGTAAATTTTTATAATAATGTTTGCATTATTATGTAAAATTTACCTTATTAAAAATAAATATTACCCACTCTACCATATGTGTGATACAATATGTTGAATAAAGCAACAAATTGATTGTTGAGGCAATGCCTATTTAACTCTCCAACTTGATTACTAGCCGAAAGAAATTCTCATCGAAAGAAGAAAAGAGAAAATTTTCATTTTTTTTAATTAAAATATAGTCCAATTAAATAGTATGCAATAACTGTGGGTTATTTTAAAAATAAAACACGTAAAACGCCTAACAATGGCACACGTATGGGAACATGTGCGTGTATGCGCTTGTGTACACACACACATGTTGTGTACACACACACACATGTTGTGTACACACATACACCCTTTCATGGATACATACTTCACATTACATAGCAGGCAATTGCTAACAATCAAATGAGAGTAGAGTCTACCTGTGACCACGGACTACTGTAAATTGTTCGAAACGTCGGGTTCTAAAAATGTATTTTCGAATACTATACGCGATTAATCCTGTTAAAATAGTTTCATTTCAAAATGTGTAATAATCGTGAAAATCAAAGAACTTATTATGTGAACCAGTACGGACTGGAAAACGCAAATAAAATCAAATGAGTTTTTCTTTTAATGTTTAATTTTATAAATCTGATTAATTAACACAATTTCTTTTAAAATATATAAATAACTCATATTAATGCATCAAACTAAAAAAAATTAGGATCTTAGTATAGTGTTGGAAAGAACATTAATTTCGTGTCTAAATTATTGAATATTAAAAGTAATTTAAGATAAATAAAGAAACTGATATACTGTATTTATATTAAAATATACTAAAACATGATTAAACGCAATGTACGATTTCTTAATCGATAAGAATAAGTATCTAGTATAATACCGTATTAGCACATCACTACCTCGTCTCAAACCGTAGCGCAATCGTAACAAATATTTTTTTATGTAAGCGAGACTAATTATTGTTATTATCGATTTAAGTAAAAATTCACTTCAATCTAATGTTTCTCTAATAAAATGTTACAAATTATTTACAGAATAAATTATTTAGCGAAGTGTGAATAATTCGAGGCTATCGTAGCGCATCTGGCTCTAAACACGATAGGTTGTGGGTTCGATTCCCATTCGGGGGACAATATTACCCCCGATGTATAGAATATTCACATTTCTCCGCTTTGACAAAACTCGGCTATGTCTCGATTACGGGCGGAAAGTGGAGAACGGAGTGTCTTGACACTAGGTTCTCTTTGACTACACAGCTATGCGGGAAAAAGCGTGAAGCTGTCATTATTTACAGACCATAATCATCTAGACCGATTTGTTTAATGTATTGCATTATAAATATACATCGTGATACAGTGGTACAGGCTCGCGATTGTTTTCTATTCGACCTCACTCAATAGAATGGTTATATTTAAATGATTTTCATTTACCGACTCTAATTAGATAGCAGCGCGGCGTTTAATTCCACCATTCAGCACGCTGTCTTAAAATAGGAGGAAAGTGGATTGTCTTAACACCAGGTTTCCTTGCCTCTATCCTAGATAGATAAAGTGATAACAACCAATTATTTTAAAAAATCCTGCAGTTTCACTACGTCTGACTGTAAAACACGATTGGTTGCGAGTTCGATTCCCACTCGAGTCATATTTAAATATTTTAAATTCTCCGCTCTGGTATTAAAGACAAAGCGCAGCTTTGAGTCACGCCACTCAAAACGCAATGCCTTGATTTCGAGCGGAAAGCAGAGAACAGTGTCTTGACACTAGGTTCTCTCTGGCTATACTGCTATGCGGAAAAACTTGCCACTACTACTACTACTACTACTACTACTACTACTACTACTACTACTACTAATATAATATAGCTTCACATAAATATCATGGAATAACTAGATTTGCGGCACACATTTTTCACTAACCAATTTTACCTTTGCTCGTAAGTGCTTTCTTTCATAATTCTGAGGGTATTTTAGACTTAACTATTCATTGGAAAAGTAATTGATATCCTGTATGAGATATGTGGTGATAGATTATTTCTAGATATTATTCTCTGTGTTTATAATGGATACTCATAACATTTTATTTCGTTTTTCATTTTACCTATGACATTGCGTATTGAGTTGAAAATATCAAAGTACACTAACATGCTCAGGAACAATGATTACAATTTAAGCCCTAACTACGGTGTACAGACAAAGAAATTTATGATGCGCTTAACAAGAGTATAGGAATTTTAACATTTTTTTTAAAGTGTTATTAACACACTTAGGTAATTAAAAACCTTATATTTATAAAACGTATAAAAATTTTAACGCAGTGGGATATGAACCCGTGCCTCTTGAAAACCTTTCAAGTGCTCTGACCGCTAAGCCATACGTTCTACATCCAGATACGACTAAATTCTATATAAGAGTTCTTTCTTTCTAAGTAACTATATAAGAGTTCTTTCTTTTATGCCTTGCGTACATGACTTTGTGTACTTTTTAATATCAAAAAAATTATACTTAGCTGATTTGAATGAAATGTAGTACGGCTCTAACAAAAATCGTATAATATATGTATATGTCTAGACCATGGGGGCGCAGTGGGACTGTGGGAGTAGGCTGTACTGAAAACGTGATAGGTGAAACGTGATAGTAGGCTGACTGAAAACGTGATAGGTTGTGGGTTCAATCCCCACCCAGAAGAATAATTGTATAAAAATTATTATCATTTTTTTCGTTCTGGTGATAAGGCAAAGCGCGGCGGTGAGTTCCGCACTTAACACGCAATGTATCGATTCGGGACGGAAAGTGGTGAACGGAGTGTCTTCATTCTGATGGTAAAAAATATATATTTCTAGTTTTGAATAAATTTCATGCTAAATAAAGAAAATAAACAATGCTTGATATTTTGTACATATTGATGTACATGGCAGCAAAACGAAACTGCGTCAGTAAATTAAATAGGATATCGTCGTTTAAAAATACAATTTAAACGTTACTAATTAAAATAACAAATTTAATTAATAGCTTGTTAATTGAGGACGTCGGGATTTCGACATTTAAAAACCACATATAACTCTCCACTGGAACATTAATTGTACAATGATTTTATTACATTAGTACATTATTATATTATACATAAATTCTTTAAACAAATTTTAATACCTTTGTAAGGAAATACTGAGGTATTTATTTTGATTAGTGAAGTGTTTTAAATCTTAACTTAAAGACATTGCATGTCGTCGCAAAGGAAGTAATAGAAAGAGTGGGAAAATATTTTTTTATATGTTCATTTCACTATTCCCGCATAGCTGGGTAGTCAGGGAGAACCTAGTGTCAAGACACTTCGTTCTCCACTTTCCACCCGAAATCGAGACATTGCGTGACCGAACTCAATGCCGCGATTTATTTTAGGTACCAGAGCGAAAAAATGAAAATATTTCAAACATAATAATTCTCCTGGGTGGGATTGAAACTCAGAAACTATCATATTTACAGTCAGATGCTGTCCACTGCGCCTCGATTACCTCAAAAAAAATTCTTCTTTTCAAAAAAAATAATCTAATACTTTAATGTTGCTACTGGTTTGTTTGCACCTGTATATATCGTAATATATGTAAATAAAGCTGTTTATCTTTATGAAATCTTATTCCCACAACAATCACGTGTACTGTAACCAAATACACCCCGTCGTTTCGTGATTTCGTCACCCATTCACGTGCCTATTACGAATTTCGAAATAGTTCGTTTGAAAAAGTCCAGCGAAACCAGAGCAAGCCTCGTTTGACGTAAGCAAATTGCTCAACGCTTATTAAATGAAGCTTAATTTTATAATGAAACCTTTTACTTGAACAGTTATTGATGTGAAAAGTAAATATTTCCAGAAATTTAAATGTTTCAAATTGATTCAACGTAAAATAATAAAACAAGTTTCGTTTATAAAAGTATATATATAAAAATATATGTTATGAATATTTCATTACAAAACTGATATGGAACTGTTCACATAGTGTAGAAACCTCTAACGACCATTAATTACCAAACAACTGTGAACTTCGACTAGTGTATCACATGAATAAATTTCGTATGAACTTATTATTTAGTAACTAAAATTGCTCAAATTTTGTTTTATTAACTGATTGTTACTTCAAGCTTTACCAAACTGTGAGGTACGCAAGGAGAAAAGTTGGGAAAGTTTAAGTTTTAAAGTACTAAGTACTAAGTAGTAAGTTTAGTAGTATATACTCACAATGGTAACAAATTAAATATGCTATAGTTTTGCCATGTAAAGTAGAAAATGACTCACGATTCTATTGCCGTACTTATACGGCAATAGAATCGTATAAAATAAGTAAAATTATAAAATATATTATTATACTTTCAAGATGTTAAAAGCGCTTAAAGTTTTCAATATAGGATACTTCAATCTACGTTAGATTGCGCTTCAGAGGAGCGGAGCGGTGGAGCGGTAATCTGTGTTATTATTTTGCTATTAGCAACTTAAGGAAGCACTTACTTGCGGCAAGTGAGTGAAGTAGAGTGAAACTTCCAGACTATTTCAAAGTAATTTGTATTTATTTTTAGACACCGTATAGAAATTTAAACGCAGCGGGTTTAAACCCGCGGTTCTTCCAAGTTTTCGGTCGGTGGACGGTTTCGAAGTGGCGCGGGTTCGAACTTCGGTGCGTTCAAACTTTTCTTAAAAATATGTTATTCAATTTCAGTGTTTGATATTTTATTTGTGTTGCAATTAGTTCTTAATACCTCGTAGTTAATTCTTAATCCTAGTTGTTGAAGTCTAGCTCAGACATACTCTCTACTGTTATTATTTGTTACTACTGGTATTATTATTACCATCATTGCAATTATGGAAAAATTTTATATTTATTATTATTTACAATATATAAGTAAAAAAGTAAACGAACGTAAGTGAGTGTTAAAACACTAGGCTTCCCTGCACACTAAATAAGTGCGTGCAGGAGATGCCCGATATTCGACATGTTAGACGATTTATCCCACAACCTTTAGGCTAGCGGTTAGTTACTCTAATCACTAATAATCCAATGAAATATAATGAAATGAATAAATAAAATGAAAAAAATATATATTGTCAGTAAAATTTAACTAAACTGTAAATATAAAATTTGGCTTCATAATCGATATTAGGTATTTTTTTTCGAATTATCATTAGATTCGTTATTGCGTCATATAAAGTTAATAACGTGTGTTGACATCACTTTTGCGTTGTAGACGAACTTAAATAGTATATTTACTTAATTAAACAAATATGTATTTACACTCTAACATTTACAAACAAAAAGGACATTTTATAAATTTTGTTATATTTTTCTAATGAGATACGTCCTCACGGATACAAGATGTTTACATCTGAATTTTGCTTTGGTGATTTAATATTACTATGAGAATAGTATTTCTACGCCTCCTATCAAAAAGAAAAAAAATTGTATGCATTAAATTAAGTGCTTACAAAGAGAGACATATAAATCTTTACTGTACTGGAATATTAGTAAAATAAAGTTAAGGTACATTACATAGGAGCTATCGATTTGTTTTAGTGCTAGAATAAGTATTGTTTTATTATAACTTTATGCCTCTCCTGCTTATAGCAGACTGAGAGAACCTAGTGTTAAGACATTTTGTTGTTTAATTTCCGACTAATTTTGATGTACTTGTTTTAAATGGCGGCACCTAACTCCACTTCGCACTTTGTAATACCACAGCGGACAAATTAAAATAACTTAAGTATAATCCCTTACCCAGACGGGGATCGACTTACAATCAGACTTTATTATTGTTATGCCTAATCTCTCCTTTTATTAGGCAGCTTCACTCTTTTTTCCGCATAGTAAAGTCCGTGTAATCCACCGTTAAGACACTCCGTTCTCCGATTTATGCCCAAACTCGAGACGTTATATGGTGAGTGGCAGGGCTCAACGCCGCGCTTTGTCTAACTGAGGCGAAGAAACTTAAATAATTCCTGGGCGGTTTGTTGGGGTCGTGTGCATGTATTTTTGTTATGGTCGTCGCAATACAAAGATTCTGAAAAGAAAGCAGCCTAGCCAACGTAAACCTAGCATGAAGTGGCAGCTGCTGTGTGGTAGTGCAGTCCACACATCAACCGCAAGTCCCTGCATCAGTAAGCAGACTGACTTTCTGGCAGAGGTTGAGAGTCAAACTGTAACCATACTATATAAGACAATTTAGAGTATCTGTGAAAGAGATGGAGATTAAGAGCTATTTCAAGAAGGTGGAGTACAGTCAGTATATGTGCAGTCTTCCAACCATGCCACCTAGTAATCTTGAACTTATTGCACAAATAATATCTGACGAAACTCGAGATTGTCTTCGAAGCATAAAGATTTGTATTTCATTCCCACTCAGAAGAATGTTTATATTCAGTAATTATTTTTAGTTCTCCGCTCTGGTGCCAAGACGACGCGAGGTGACGAGGTGAGGTGGTGAGCTCCACCAATAAACACGCAACGTCTCGGATTCAGGCGTAAAGTGGACAACGGAGAGTTTTGATACTATGTTCTCTTTGCCTATCTTGCTAATCTAATATTAAACCAGCTTTATAATATTAAACTTGAAAAACAAAATTTATATTGTTTCAGTTTTCATAACACACATCAAACATTGTTCACAAATAAGTAAGCTACATCATTATTTTTCGTACGTACCTACAAAAGTATTTAAACAAAAGGTATATATACAAAAGGTTTCTTTAAATTTTTTATACTCACCTATGTAAGATTGTTCAAATACTTATTCAAATTGTTATGATAAGGGCGTAACTTAAAGCTTAGTTTATTATAATATTTAAAAACGTTATCAAGTACTTCAGAATATGTTGAAACTCTAGATATAGAAAGACTAGCAGCTCACTGGCGACTTCTCCTGCGCAAACTACAAAAACGCTGCAACAGCAATTTAATTTATAAAAGATGTAATGCGAAAAAGATATGTATAAGATCTCTAGGTGAAATGCGAAGAGTTCAAAGAAATATGAGCAGTTCGAGGAAAAATATGAAAAATATATAATAAATGAGAGAAAATGGAGGTCAGAGAAGGCTGATAGGAGAAGAGAGTAAGAAAAAAACTGTGAGTTGGAAGAAAACGGAGCGTAAGGAGAATACGGGAGAGAAAGGAGAAAAATGAGAGATTGAAATTTTTTTTATTACTTCTACTAGAAAACGGAAGGAGAGATCGGAGATAACGTAGAGTACGGAGAGTTTTTGTACGTGCATTTTTGAATGTTGCATGTTGAATAATTAAATTGTGTCCTATGGTTTATCCTGGGTATCAACTATATGTATACCAATATTCATAACGATTCAATTAAGGAGTCGATTAAGCAATAAAAAAAATTCATACGAATTTTCATCCCCTATTTCCGCCTCTAAGGGGTTGGTTGATGAAATCGTTGGTAGCCTATGTTTACCTTCTTTCATCGACAATCTTTCTGAGAAAACTCATCGGTATCGATCAAGCAGTTTAGGTTTCTAATTACTAAGATTAATAGCGAATAGAAAAGTAACTATACTATAATGATGTATTAGTCAATATAAGTTAATAGGTCCTTATTAAAACTTTAATAGAAATGTAATGTATTTTTTTTATCTTTTTTTTTAGTTTCACGATTTTTTCTGAAAAGGAATTACTAGTCAGAGAGAAGCTAGTGTCAAGGACCTTTGTTTTTCACTTTTCACCCACCTTGCAACTGTTTTGTTTATAAACTTATTGAAATGAAATTAACACTTATTATTAAGAAGCTTACCACAATACAATAGTCAAAATTGTGTTTAAATTAGTTAAACTATTTCTGAGATTAGCGTGCACACACAAACAGATAAAGATACACAAAACTACAGAAAAGAAAATTAAAACCATTGTATTGTAGAGACAAAGATGAGTTTCTTTATCAGTTTTTTTGATCAGAATCAGATTTTCATTATATGTATAGATAATAATTTAAAGCCAGTTTAGAATCATTTAAATTAAAATAATCTATATAATGCTTGCACGAGTGAACATAAATTTGATCCCTACTATATATATAATTTTATATGGAGAGCCAGCTGTGACCCATTATTTTTGTATATGGTCGCACTTATTTCATAATCTAAAAATATCCCTGGTCGATCAATACTCGATGTGCAGTAGCATCCGGTCATAGTCGCGGGGCGTATTTAAAAGCTGTTAGCTTAATCGAGACGATAGTTATAATAAAGTGTTTCATAACAAAAATTTTTGCTCATTTGTTTCTTGAATGATCATATGTCTGGGCAAAATTTTTATCAAAATTGAAATAGAATATTTACAAACATAGTTATGCCATATTAGAAAATGTAAACGATTTTTTTGCCAAATTACCAAGTCTTTCACAGATTATTGGGTCCGTCCGTTTACGTTGTTTGCGATCAAATGGAACAACCACCAACAACTGAGGTGAGCCCACCTCACCAGCCCATGTGAGGCCAACCTGGGCCCTATACAGGGCCAATCGTAATTTGGGCGTGAAGTACTGTCTTGCTCTGGCCATGACACCCAGTTTCTTTGAGGCCAACATGGCCTTGCTTTCCAGATAATCACGAAACTGGTAATCACTCGAAACGTTATGTTGATAATTGGGCTGTATGCTGTTATATGCATACATGATACTGGGTGCATGGGATTTTCTTAGTGGTGAACGCGCAAACTTGTGTCTTCTAGGGGTTGAATTGAATCAGGTTCCTTTCACCCTATAAGGAGACATTCTTGAAGGATGCCTCAACAGGAGAGTCAAGTTTTAAGGCACTCATCGACGGTTAACCGAGAAAGATCTGCACGACCGATGTATACGGTGTCCACCGCATTCAGTACTATGCAGACGATATCAGTCTGCATAGCACCGAATGCTAAACATCTAACATGTCATTAATATGCAGAAGAAACAGTGTAGGGGATAACACATTGCCTTGGATGATGCCAGCGTTCACGGGCATATAGTAGAGCAAAAAACGTCGACTGCGACCTTGACTTGAATAAATTCTCTGAAAACCTGTTGGAAGTTTTGCAAGGAGCGCCCCGTGCTACACTTGATCAAAAGCATTCGCCATGTCCAAACGAACTGCCAGGCATTCTCCCTTGCTTTCGATAGCAGCAGCCCAGCGATGGGCTAGGTAAACTAGAAGATCACCGGTTAAGTGACAATGGTGGAAGCCATATTGACGGTCGTTAATCAACTGATGATTCTCCAGATAAATCAGGAGCTGGCTGTTTATTATGCCCGTCATTACTTTGTAACCCAGGGAAGAGATGGCAATAGGCCTGTAGCTATATGGATTGGAGTCATCGCCATTCTTGGGGATTGGGTGGATCAGAGCGCCCTTCCACGAATCAGGGACTACGCCGACTGAGTAAGAGTCCAAAGGTCATCCAAGGTCGAGGTCGAGGCGAAGAAAACGCCCAACAGATCGGCTTTCTCTTTCACGGTGTGGACGTGGACGCCGTCGTTTCTATTTTTATTTTTCTCCACATTGCACATATGGCTTTATAAGCACTGTCTTCATATGTTTAACTATTGTTTAGTACTATACTATATTTGTGTAATACTATATTTCCTATTAACATTCATCATAGACCAACCAACAACATAAACTTCACATAGGTGACGTTTATGTGTACATGTAAAGTAGACATTTTCAATGCGCAATATTATAATATTTCTTTTTATTTCTCTTAAATTAGTATTATCTATCTTTCAACATAATTGATCACTTAAAAATAAAACACGAGACATATACTGTTTATTGTAACTATTTACAAAATTAAATTGTTAGCTCTTTGACTGTCCACTGATTAATTCAAAAGACTGCACCTGGCTATCAAAGTGAAGACAGTGTATTTAAATTTGGTCTATAGGAAATTCCATAAACTATAATTAAATATGAATTGCCAGCAGCTGAAGTGAAATTGAGCACTCTTGTACTCAAAGCGACTTACAGCGTACATAAATACGCTAATATTTAGATAATATTTTTTATTTGAATGCACTTCTCT
Organism: Podotricha telesiphe; assembly: GCA_038994665.1. Taxonomy (NCBI): domain Eukaryota; kingdom Metazoa; phylum Arthropoda; class Insecta; order Lepidoptera; family Nymphalidae; genus Podotricha; species Podotricha telesiphe. The sequence continues at coordinate 35,877 of JAOYRR010000020.1, read as the reverse complement.
GTCCCATATTTGGTGAAATACATGGAAGATAACAAATTTACGAATATTTCGGGTTGCTTTGCGGGAGAAGGCAAATAGGATCTTTTAGATATATAAACCAATTTACAAACAGATCTATTGTTATTTAGACGATGGGAACTAAAATCATACTTTATCTAAAATGAATCTTTTTTTAGAAAATTCTTCCTAATCGAATCGAATTCCTAATACCTTCGACCATATGAGCAATGGCATCAGATAATTAGACATTAAAATGAGATACGCTATTGTTATCCAAATACCTTTCATATACCATAAATACATTCATCTTTCTCTCCCTTTTTCTTTATTAGCTTTAACTGATTTCGATGTCGCAGTTGTTGTGACAAAGACAGGTAAGGTGCATGGGGTTTGACTACCAACATATATGGCTATAACAATTTTCGTTGTTTCAGTGTCGAAAGCAGTTTGTCGGTTTGTTAAATTCTGGCGATTTTTCAATTATCTGACGCAAGACGATGATCTGTTCTCTTGTACCCTTCCCTTTAACAAATCTTGCCTGCTCTAGTGCAATTTTCTTGGACAAATATGCCTTAAGCCGTTCGTTGAGAATATGTGACATGATCTTACTCGCATGTGGTATAAGAGCTTAATAGCTCTTTTACCGCTCAATGGCGGTATCTGTTACATATCCTCGTAGAACCTTTCTCGTGCAGAGGCGTGATGACTGTGTGTCCAATCATTTGGCCATGAATTTATTTGCCATAACCTGTTGCAGATGTTATGAAATATAGAGACACCAAGTTCACCTTGGGCTTTTATTGTTTCAATGGGGATTAAATCTCTGCCTGTAGCTTTTCCATTTTTTATTCGTTTTATGGCTGCGTTAACCTCAGATTTTAAAATATGGGGTTTTGTTTCACATCCAGGCTCAGTGGAGGTGAAAGCTATCGTTTATGCGTCTAGAAACAACGACTGACAATAAGTTGCCATACTTCCGAGATTAGACTTATGTCAGAAACGACTTGTCCAGGTTTTAGAAGACATCGATTTTGTGATATAGTAGATTTTGTTGTAAAGGTCTCTAGATCCGTATTTTATAGCATTAGCATTAATTTCATCGCATATATTACATAAATAAATATTATAGTCAGGCCTACTTTTTGTTTGAATGCGAGCCGACAAGTGGTTGATCTCTTTATGATTCGCTCCCTTTGTTTTCAGCTCACGTCTTTCTTCAGTCAAATCAAGAGTCGCATCAGACATCCAATGCTGTCTTTTCTGGATCTTCGGTGGTGGGTTTGATTCGGATGTTGCTGTAACGATGAGATCTTTAGCTCGACTCCATAGTTCTTCAGGAGATTCACTGCCATGCATTGTATGTGCCCACTTATCCTATTTTTTCTATTAATTTAAAGAAGTTTTGACTGTCTTTTACCTCCAACTTTTTTTGTTTTTGGACTGTTCTTGCTGCTGCCAACTTTAATCCTACTGTGAATATCAAAAGCTCGTGGTCTAATCCACAACATGTGCCAGGCAGAGTATGAGCGTTTTTGACTGATGTTTTCCACCTCGACTTGATTAATATATAATCGATCTGATTGCGGTACACTCCATCTGGGGATGTCCATGTATAAAGACTTCGAGGATGGTGTTGATAAATGCTGTTGGTTATTGTCATATTATTTTCAGTCGCAAACTGGATAAGACGTTCACCTCTTTCGTTTTGAGCTCCCAGTTACGGGAAGGTTTGGACCTTCCCGTACATTTACGAAGTAGATGAGAATTTTCTCCTATTATGGCGTTAAAGTCACCCAAAACGGCAAGTACCTCTCTGTTGGGAATTTTCTCAATGACATTTTCCAACTCGAAGTAAAACTTGACAATGTCTTCATCGCTTGACGAACTAGTAGGAGCATATACTTGGATGAGGTTTAAGTTTGTTGGTGAGGCTTAAAGGATGCAGATTATTCAATCACTAACATAACTTTGATGTACAGGTGTAAGAATTGCAACTCCGTAATGGAGTTGCAATTCTTACGCCCTTAACGTCATTTCCAGAGTAGTATAGTACGTGTCTGTCAGCGACAAAGTGCCAGTGAATTTCACTGAGTAATAAGCCACATATGTTCAGACGGCATCTTGATATTTCCTTCTCAACTATACCGAGTTTTCCAGGGTCGGTTTGTAGACCTTTAACATTCCAAGTTCCTATCTTCTGAACTTTTCGTAGTTTGATAATTGCTAACTTTCCAAGGGGAGCCTGGTCCATCATTCCACCATGGCCGGTAGCCAATTTTCCACCGTGCACCCCGGATCGTGCGTGGCGCCGGTTGCTAAGAAAATTGCATGGCGATACTTGTTCCTCTTGTTGTACTTCCATGTTGACTGTTTTGGGAATTAGTAGCAGTGGTTTCCCCTTGCCTTCTGCACCAGACTTTAAGAAATTATTTTTACTCCAAGGCTTCTGTACCTTCTTCTACCAGGTTGCCCGGGTGGGTGTATGGTTAAACCGCCATTTCTTGGCCTCCAGAGCCTCGTGTGTTATCTAGCAGGAGGTACCGTGACAGCCCAAAACCTGTCGCCACTAGCTATTTATACGAACCACTAGTGCGAGCAGGTGAGGATGACAATTGAGGCCGGAAAGATGTTAGATCTGTTCTCCCCCTTTCCCCGGTTGAGTGACAGAGAATGCTTTTTAATGATAAACCCGCCTGTTGTGTATTTTTTTTGTAAATTGTGTGCAGTAAAGAATATACATGTGAGGTACCTGGGATGGGATTAAATATACGTTTTAAAATGCATCAACACTGCCTTCACTGCCCGAGCTCCTACCTCCAGGTAACGTAACGTAACGTAACTAACCTTACGTTTGAAGTGAAATAGGTACAAGGCATCTCGGGTAGTAAAGAACACAACGTGAGGAATGTGTTACGGACATCAGCCCGATTGGGGACCCGGACGTGGTACTCCACCTTGACCACCACTAGCAGAGGCGACGGGAATTCCAATCTACCATGCGGCGACGAGAGCCAGCAAGGCACGGAGTCACATCAGTGTAGTGCGTGGGAGTGCCGTCTGCGCCAGGGCTCGCCTGACCTTTTTCTGGTTTTATGCTGCCCTCCTGCGACCCGGTATTTTTTATTGATGTTAAATTTTGCACTACCATCTATGAGTAAGTTAAAACGTTTAAGGAAAAATTGGGATATGGAGTATCATGACATCCTCTCTCTCTTTCTACAGCTCTTTCATTCTACAACGCTTAATTCAGGAGACTCGCGAAGGAACTTTTTTTGGAAGTTTTTTTTGGAAGTGTATGGAAAGGTGATATTTTTAGATAATATGGTCTTTTGTCGATGTATGATGAGATGAGAGATGTTTTTGTCATTAATATATTTAATTATCCCCTTATTTCAGATAGTCTGTAATGACGCTGAGACCGTGAGCGACACGTAAATTCATGTAAAAATAAATATATCTTACATATAAGATCATAACTTAGTCCTAACTTAGGTTGGTTCTGAACCTTAATAGCTTTGGTTTCTAGCAGTCAGTGATAAAGACAATTGTTTTGACTTAATTTTATTTTACTTTTCTTTCTTTTCTTCTTGAGAGTATCTAGTGTCAAGAAACTCCGTTATGAACATTGCTTGATAAGACACGACATTCAGTGCCCTCCTATAACTTAACTCTTTTTTGACTTGTAAATATTTTATAGTTATTTTAACACACTTCCCGTACACTTCCACGTATCCGAATCCGTTAAAAATACAACATTATAAAGCATAAAACAGGTGTCATTCCTGAGAAGACCAGGACCAGGAGATAAAATCAAAAGGACCAGGACCAGGAGATAAAATCAAAAGCGCCATCTGTAACAAATATTATTTACTACATTATTACCGATTTATGTACATTCTTTAGCGCATGATGTGTAATTTATTTCCGAATAAGAATACTAGATGGCAGTGTACCTTCCTTTTTTATCTCCTGTTATTTTTTCCCCTGTAATTTTACCTTATTGGAAATTTAAACTCCAACAGTTAGTAAAATATTTTTAGTTCCAAGTTTAAATGACATTTAATGTCAATATACTTTTATTTTCAAATGTTAAATCATAATTTCAGTTATTTTTTAATTATATATTTTCTTGGCCTAAGAAGGAGTCAAGTCAAGTTAATACTTAACATTCAATATTTTTTTTTCATTTATGAAGATGAGTTTGTGTCTTATTATGTGAAGACGATGTTTGTAACAAAATAATGCATGAGTCTACATTTTTTGCTTTTAATAAATTTTTAAAACAACTTATTTTCTTTAATCTTCCATATTTTAGAAAGGTTTTGTTAGTTATAAAGTATTTAAAGAAGTAACATTTCAATTAGACATAGCTCAATTAACAATTAGAGCTAATTTAAAACTGAAATATTATTCACGATATCAATAGTCAATTGTTTATTGTTTCATAAGAAATTAAAAAAATATTTTGATTTTAAAGTGGTAAGATAACACTTATATAACTGTCTGCATATATAAAATAGTCGTAAAATAGATAATTATACGCTTATATTCAAATATTTTTTTAAGGGTTTGTGTTTTAATAGACTTATTAAAAAATATTTTTCGAAACAATAATTTGCAAGTTGCAGATTTCGTATGTTATATTTGAAATAGGAAATACAAATTATTATTTTATTTATTCCTTTTAATGCAAATAATAAAAAAGCGTAACTAAACAAAATATGAATGAAGAAGGATTTATAATAAAAGAGAAGAGGCATTGAAATATATTTTATTGAAGATGGTTGACTCTACCACCAGTTCGGAATGAAGCCACTGACCTGAGAAGAACTGGCGAAAGAAACTCAGCGGGACTTTTTTTACTTAAGTATTTTTATATCACAGAGTTTCACTTTTAGTCTTTGACATATCACATCTAATTTTCAATTACATTTACTTAATTGCTATCGTTAGACAATATCATATAACACAGAGTTTCACTTTTACTCTTTGACATATCACATTTAATTTTCAAATACATTTACCTAATTGCTATCGTTAGACAATATCATATAAGAGTATGACTATACAAAGGCAAAGTAAATGTCTTAGGATTATATTACTGGCTTATTATTATTTGTGAATGTATTATAATAATAGTTTCGATAATAGTCTCAGCATATATAAAATTATCGTTAGTATATATTACATATTTTAAGTTAAGCACTCAATGTTACGTTTTAAAATAACATTTAGTATAAGCAACTTTTTTTTATTTTAATTGAAAATCCATTTCAATATTGTCGCATTTGAAACATTATTAAAAATACTAACTTGCCATTTTAAAGACGAAAGCAATAATCTAATAATATTTTTAAAATGGTACTAAATGTCATAAAATACAATAACTCCATAATCCCTGTTATTTGGTTATTTTATATATTTTCATATTTACATTAGTAGGTAAAATTGTATCTATTGTACATATAATTGTATTTTAAAAGCATAGCGGTATAAGATAGTATACTTAATATAGTAGTCTCATATCAGACGAAGTATTCCTATGATACTTTTAAAGTGCACAAAATGGTAATCTAAAACTATTAAATTGTATATGCTTATATAAATTTAGATCAAGCAAACAAACAAACACTTTAGATTTATAATAGAAGTGAAGATATTAGCCTTCCTCGATAAAATGACTATCCAACATACAAAGATTTTTTTAATTCGTATCAGCAGTCTCTGACATTAGGGCGTTCAGCCAAGCTAACAAATTATTCACCTTTATGGGTATACATACTAATAATACAAACATAGACCTTGCCTATCATTTGTTTGTTCGTACTTAAATTATTAAAAAAAAATAAAATTATTTAATATTACTTAAAGTATTTTTAAAATTATCAGTATTTGATATAGGGATGTGTACATTTTTATGTCATGCCTAGAGCCTAATGGGACTATGCGATAGTTTACGGCATATGACAACGATATTTTTAATAGGTAAGACTAGTGACATTCTAACAATGATATAGTAAAATCTTAGAATTGAATAAAACACTTACTAAATATAACACCCAGACACATATATGATAAAGAGAGACATTTAAATATAAGTGCAAATTAAGTAAATGTCAGTATTGTGTAAAACCGAAGCGTCGCAAAGAATTGCGAAAATAGTTTTAGCAAGCATAAAATTAACATCGAAAAGTAATTAAAGTATTAAAAACTTACGAAATGATAGTTTTTGAACATATCAATAATTTTTTATTTTTATAAAATTCGATCTAAATCGATTGTGTGAACATTTTATATTGTGATGTTGGTACTAATGGTTAAGTTTAAAAGCGTTTGACACACGTGCAGTTTCTATATACAATTATAGTTTAGAATACATATAACATTTATTACTAACAATTGAGTGTACAGCTTCATATAACTGACATAGTGACAACAATTTTAAAAATGAATACTAAATTTCAAATTAAAAAGACAGAACGACAACGGACACATGCCCAAAGCGAATTTAAAAAATAACACGAATATTCTTGAGTTACATCGCATACATGAGGATTGGATGCATTAACATGTAAATTAGTTAATATTGACTAATGTCATTAAAGTTGTAATTTTTTTTCACTCAAACTTAGCGAGGTAGATTGACTAATCATTTTCATAGACTCATATCCTACTTATTAATTGGCGAAAGTAAAGTTTGCCAAATTGAATATGCGTCTATTTTTCGTTGTTTCAGCTGCCTTCAGCAGCATAACTACACATACAGTTCCTTTTTTTAAACAATTAGATAAACATCAAACATCAAAGACAATATATATTAGAAAGTCTACATTTAGCTCACTACAAATATTGTAGCTACGGGTACAAGCTATCACTTTGATTTCAAGCGGGACCAAAGCGTAATGTCAGTTTATACACTTTAGTAGAAGTATTACTGCGTCACTCACACATATATTGATTAGAATAGACACATCGACTACCGAACCTCCCTGAAAGTGCTGACTGAGTGCCCCATTAGGTTCTACATTGATTAAAATTCGCATACTATTTAATTAAATTTCAGGGAGAATGAGGTTAAAACATTATAGATGTAAATTTGAATTTGGAAAATGAATAAGTGAATCTAAAGATTTGCAAATATTATGTGTTAAAGTTATGTATCATTAAGAATATCAACATCAAAGCAGTGGGATTCGAATACAAAACATTTTATTAATTTCTTGATAGCAAATTATTGGCTTTCAGGTGGGCTTTTATCTAATTGGGTAGCTTTGTCTATCTAATCGGTATTCATTATTTATAATGAAATTGCGGTGCTTATTATGCTCTAAACCTGTGATGATGTCTTTACCTATTTGAACATACCATTGTCGAATGCTTATGCTGATCGCTAGTCTAAGCTGTACATTATTTCAGAAAGGGATGTTTGGGAATATTTGGCTATGCACATACAGCTTAACTATTTGTACTAATATTTATTACAAATTTATTTAGCTAAAAAGTCATTTGAAATCTTTATCGTAGTGTCGTGTCATAGTGTTGGGTCGTAATGTCGTGTCGTAGTGTGGTATCGCAGTGTCGTGTCGTGTCGTAGTGTCGTGTCGTAGTGTCGTTTTTTTTTTTGTGTCGTGTCGTAGTGTCGTGTCGTAGTGTCGTATCGCAGTGTCGTGTCGTAGTGTCTTGTCGTAGTGTCGCGTTGCAGTGTCGTGTCTTAGTGTCGTGTCGTAGGGTCGCGTCGTAGTGTCGTATCGCAGTGTCGTGTCGTAGTGTCTTGTCGTAGTGTCGCGTTGCAGTGTCGTGTCTTAGTGTCGTGTCGTAGAGTCGCGTCGTAGTGTCGTGTCGTAGGATCGTGTCATAGTGTTGTGACATAGTGACGTGGGGTAAGTTAAGTTAAGTAAGGTAAGTTTTGTATAATTTTAGAAATCTGAGTTTCAATAATTTTACATAGGAAATTTGAGAAAAATGCTTGGCGTTGGCATGGCAACAAATATTTTTAGTGTATTGCTTATTCGTAAATACTTTTCTTTTTTAGTAAATACTCTTCATTTTACTTTTAATTTTCTTTAAAAATTTGTAATATTTCTGCCTACTTAATATTTTATGTATGGTCATTAAATGACAACGAAATACACATCTACCTATAGTTTAAGGAAGGGAACAAAATATACGCTACTGATTATTTTAAAAATGGATATTTTGGAATAGTCGTTAACTAATGGGACGTATTACTTATTACTAATACGTGCTACTAATAATGTTCTGTAAAAAGTAATTTTCAATATTTTCGTCTTCCCAATATCTTCTGTGCGCAGATGTCTTCTTCTTCAGAACTGCAAAGCTGCTGCTGCTGATACTCTTCATTGCTGGAGTAAAATAATTATTTACATTTATGTTTGTATTTTTTTTATTTTAAAATAAATAAAAAACACATAAATAAAGTAAATATGTAATTTAAAAGCCAATTATAAAAGTATATATGTTTTTGCAATTATGCATTATGAGAAAGTAAAAATACATACTGGTATATTTTCAGGAGGATTCATCATTCAAACGTCAACAGATCTTCTTTGCAGATGACCTGAAATGCATTGAAATTATTATTTTATTTATTGAATTTTTATTCATTTTTAACTCATTTTTGTACTCAAATATAGAAAGTGAGAGTGAATTTTATAATAGTTAAAAATCAATATATAGAAGTTACCTGTATCGTCTAAATACTTCTATGACTTATACGGTTTTGTTTTATCTCGCTAACACAAAACATTCGTGCTGGAAATATAAAAAAAAAACTTGCATTCAAATCTTTAGGCCAACAGCATACTACACAATCAAAAAAAAAATCTTTAATATTTATATTACCTGTAACGTTTTATTCGATTAAAAATTTAAGAAATGGTAAAACTTTTTTATTTTATAAATGATACCTAAACAAATAATAAAATTGAATAGAAATTTAGTATATAATGTTAAAACGAAATTAACAAATTCATATAATGTAAAGAAAGTAGATAAAATTACTAACCATGTATCCTATCCTACGTATTAAAAAACAATATTGTGTTGTACTTATATTTTTTCTGTATAATATTGTTTACATTTTTAATGTATTTTTCCTAAATTACTTATCAATATTTTTACTCAGCGGCTTCATTTTAGCGAAATCTCAACTAGAGTCTCTTTAGCTTCAATTTTTTTATAAGAATTCAATAAGTTCTTATATTTGTCACGGCGTATAAGTCACTTTGATAGTAAATAGTTTCTAGTAAATTTGAGATACTGAAAGAAATATTACAAAATTCTTTTGAATATGCAAAATCAACTGTACGTTTTTATATCCAAATGTCCCACTGCGCCAATGATTAGAAAAAAACAAATTCGAACAATGAAAACAAGGCCATCATGGCGCAGTGTGTCAGCGTCTGACTGGTTGCGAGTTCGATCCCCACTCGAAGGAATGATTATATTTAAATTATTTCCGTTTCGTCGCTCTGGTCTCAATGCGTAGCGTTGAATTCCACTACTCAACACGCTATCTCGGATTAGCGTAGAAAGAGGAGAACAGAGTATCCTTGACACTAGGTTATCTCTGTTCCGTGGAAAAAGTAGGAAGCTAATAATTAAAATTAAATAAATAATAATTAAAATTCTACAATTTTCTGTACCTCGCCTTATTTACATCCAGTTCAAAAATAAAAATATGTCTTCGTTACACGCCCCGCTGCACCCGGCTTCACCCGGCTGCAACCGTCTGCACCCAGCTGCACCCGGCTATACCGCGAACCTCGTTCTGTTCTTTCTTCGTGGTTTCTTCTTTCTAAACCACTGTTTTCTTCAAGCGATGTACCTATGTCTTATCTTACATACACACATATGCACACACACACACACACACACATATATATATACATATATACATACATTGAAATATTGGGCGATACAAAAACTTTATACTTAACAAACTTAATAAGTATACTTATAAATATGTGTAATTCTCATTTCAGGATAATCTTAAAATCTACCTATTTAATTTCAATGCTTATATAACGTACCGTTAAAGTATCGTTACGGTATCAGGATGATGGATTGCTGAATATACTTATAATATAATAGTAACTATTCTAGTAAAACGCTTATCAAGTGTTTTGTCTGTTAATAACAAAAATACATGTAAAATAATTAAGACTATATAACGACTTATTATAAAGTTCTTAAAATATACTATAAAATTCCGTCTTAATATTAAAAGCTTAATACTAAACCCTTAATATTAAACACTTTATATTAAAACCTTAATATGAAAACACTATTATGGGTCCCAAATGATGAACTGGAAAACTTTTTTGCTATCCAGAAACAGCAACGGTTGATGATGAGTCTGAAACCAAACAGACCTACTATAAATTTTAAATTGTTAAATTGTTAAAAGGTGGATTAAATTATATTAGGTGTATATTTTTCTTATTGGCTCCTAGGCTATACAATAGAGTTAATAAAATTATTAGCCTGTACCCGTGTTCTATCCGAGATTTGTAGTATTTGTATTTTAATTTTTGCACAGTATATATATTTTTTTTCTATATAAGACTAGTATTTAGTATACATTTGTTTTGGAATTTGTTTAATAACTTCTGGAGGAAGGCGTTAATGACTACAACACAGTTTTAAACTAGAATAGTTATTATCTTAAGTTCCAAAAAATATTTTTATTTTCTATACCATAGTACTCGGACTATAGTCAAATGTAATATCAAGATCGTTATATATTCATAGCGTTAAAAATCCTTTTGCATTTAACGGTACAAATCGCATAGACTGTAAATTAATGGTATAATAAATTATAATAATCATATAGTATAATAAATAAACATTTATGTGACTTTCGCTTATAGAAGTTTAATTAATAAATAAGATTTTCGCGTAGCCGCCTATTAGAAAACAAATTAATACAAGAAATAAGACCTTTAAAAATAGTACCTTCTGAATTGGTTGTTATCCCTGTGTCCATCCATACAATATATGTTATTTCTTCAATAATATTCAACCTAAAATTCTAATATTATTCCAATAATCTACTTAAATGAAAACATTATTTTATAATTGTAGTATTTTTTTTATAAAATAATGAAGCATGGGAACAAATGCGGCACAAATAAATAAGCGAGAAGGATGATGGGTGCCGTATTGATTTTAAAACATGCATGAAATATGAGATTGAAGTATAAGTGTGAGCGAATGTGTAGTGATAACGCATGTTTTCTAATACAAGGGAATAAAATTTTCCCTGTAACATTACATGTAAAAATCAAATCTAAACAATGGCAAATGCCCATAAAAGATAAAATGTGTGCTCTATGTTTTTAATTTTTTCAAATAATGTATATATTCAAGTTATGTTACTAAATGAAATATGTAAAATGGATAAATAAACACAATATATTTACCACCATGTTTCTTAATAGGGTTAATAAGGGATGTTAATTTGCAATCAACTGTTAGAAAGTCATATAGCTTAACAGTATCTAGGTTCATGATGTCTTATGCCAAAGTCAGCAGTAAGAATGAATTTAAAAAAAAATATGAACGAAAAGATGGTCTATAGAAATAACGAATATTTCATCACTGTGAAATGTAAATGACAATAAGAAATGAGTGAGGTTACATACTTTCTAAGAAAGTACCAAATAAAGTGTTATGTATGAGTTCAGGATGATAATGAAATAAAGTGAACTGATGAATGAATATAAAAATAGTGGTAATATAAAGTAGGAACTAATGAAAAGGATACCAATGTTTGTAGATACACCCTTTTTAAGCAGATTAAAATATTGAAATATAATATTAATATATTATATATAAACTGTCTAATGTCCGTAGATACTTGTTCGTTTTTTTTTAATTTCCTTCATGTTTCTTGATTTTGGTGATGAAGATTGTTGCTTTTATTGGCTAGAGTGAACGACTTCATATTAGATAGGACGAAGGGAGGGGTGCTTATTATTAATTAGGGGATAATTCCCTAGCAGACAAATCAAAACTAGGGAAGGTTAATTGGTGAGTCAAAAATATGTTATTAAAAAAAATTATTACGTAAATATGTTTAAATTTTATATATCATTGTATAAATATGAGCCTTTAAAATTTTTATAAAAAATTATGTGTAGAAATCAAAACAGTTTTCGCAGGGATTTTTATCTTTAAGTGTTAAGGTACTTTTTTTTGTTTAACAAAGCTAAAAAAAAAATATTTAATTCTTTATATGAATAATAACTAAATATTGATTTATCCTTCCAGAAATTCACATTCAATTTATTCACTCATCAATTATATCCATTTATTTAATTTAATATATTAAAAAAATATTTAAAATCTTTCACCATTACAAGAATATTTCTTTTATTTTGTGTTCTAATTATTAAATTTATTAATTCAAATATATATAACTACGAATGATAATTTAAATAATTAAGCTTTATACTAAAAAATATTATATTTAATTCTTTATATGAATACTAACTAAATATAGATTAACATCCTTTTTGAAAATCACATATTAATCAATTAATTCACTCATCAATTATATCCTTACTTCCACTTATTTAATTGAATAGATTAAAAAACTTCACCATTACAAGAATAATATATTTATATTTTGTGTTCTAATTATTTTATTATTTTATTTAATATAATTACGAATGATAATTTATTTAACTAAATATAATACTTATTGGACGCATTACTTTGTAAAACTGAATAAATCTTTATATATACATTTTTATAAATATTAATTTAAAATTGTAACTAAATAAAAGTATTATCAATTAATTTTTATTATTAATCCGTGCAATCCTAATTAAATAATTAATACCGAAAATGTTAACGTATATAGTATACAAATAAATAATTAATACTGAAATGATCACAATCGTTTCGTGTGTATGTATAAAAACGATATTCCATTTTAAATCACTTATTAAAAAAATATTTTATTTATGACTCACCAAATATATATCATAACAAAATGGCGGACCATTAAAATACGGTCGATAAAATTAATTGTTCTGGGTTTAAGAATAAATTTTTATTGAATGAATTTTGTAAATGTTGACATATTAATCAATGGAATTTAAATATATTTATGACTTCTTGCATATTCATCATAGGGACAAGTAAAACCACTAGGCTTTTATATACCTATTTTTGGCTACAAATGCTAAAATTTATTATTTTTCAAGTTAAGAATTCTCCTTATTTATTTCCTTTCCTATATTCTGATATATTATTAAAACTTACCTTTATTAATGATGGTTACTTACCAATGCGGACCGCACCTACTCACCCCGCCGGCGGCTGGATAGGAAAGAACGTTTCGCTGGGGCTAGGCTAGTATTGATTTTCCTGTAACGTTCGGGAACACCTTAACTGTGATCAAAAAAATAATAATTTATCTTTTACTTATCCATTACAAAAAGAGCCTATTTTTACAAAAGCTACTATAATATTAAACATATGATATAAAATAGCCACTGGTTTTAGAGAATGAGCGGTTTTGTGAACCGTATTCGAGAAATACTCCACATTTAGCGCTCTTAGCTATATATTTTGAAATGATAGAAAAAATTTAACACAGTTACGTACAATTTTTCTATTAAAAAGAATATATAAATTTCGTATACATAGTTAATTTCTAAACGAAAATGTAGATACATATAAATATTAACAAGCAATAACGCATCGCCTAGATCAATACTCCCCTCCTATGCACCCAGACAGGATGCATCTAGATATATTAGGTATACATTATTATGTAGGGCTCAAATTTTGGGCGTGGTCCCTTTGTTTCAATTAACTTGTAATCCAATGATTATTTTTACAATTTATAACGTATCTTATTAAGGAAGAGCGTCTAAGTTGTTAAGTTAAGTTTCTTGTCCCAAAAAAATATAATTAATGTAATTTTCGACGATTACAAAATAGATTTCGATTATATTTTTTTATATAGTAGAGTATATTAAGTATTAAGCACTGGAAAACCATAAATAAACAAAACTGTTTGTCTGAAATACTTAATTTATTAATATATATTTTAATTATTTTTAAAAATCCAATATATTAAAATATAAATACTATACTATTTAATACTATTTTAAATATTAAGAACAATAACCTATATTAACAGCCTTTTATTAAGGCTATAATGTAATATCATCATTTATTTGCCTAATATTACAGTATTAATAAGTACCGTTTTGTATACGTTAATATATATAATGAAATATATATAAAAAAAATATTTTTTTCATATATTTTTGTTGACAATTATTCAATATATTATTACTATTTAATATATTGTTAATTACTCCACCTTACACGAAGCTACAATAATAATAATACACATATTTTGAATTTTATTTATTACAATTTTTTTATATTTACCAGCCATACAAAATGTCTCTTAAATAGGCTGAAGGAAGCTTCTATTGTGTCGTATATGAGTGATTGCTCTCAAAACGCTGTTGGTCTACCCAGTATGGCGCGAGGCGAAAAGGAAGCGTTCACTTAATACAACAAGCGAACACTTTCAATTCGTTAAATGAAAAGGTAATCTCTTAATTTTCTTTGTGCAATGCGTTGACTGTTGATATCACGATAAGATAATATATATATATATGTATTTTTACAAATATTATAAATAAGAAAGTGTTTGTTTGTTTGTAACTCTTTCAGGTTACAACGATGCGATGTTATGTTATGATTTTTAAGAGATTGGTTGGAGTGGACTGGAGTGGAGAAATGGAGATAGTTGAAAGTCTGGACAGCGTCATACCGCAGTAAAACATATCATGCCCATAGAAAGATTAATAATTATACATATATAAAATATCATTCTATATTACAAGTAACAATATGTTAGTCTCTCTTAAGCTTCGTACAGGTTCTATGAATTAATATGAATTTTAACAATTCGCGTATAAATTTACCTTTATAGGTGAATTTTGAATGAAAATCATATTTAAGCCATAGTGCACTGTGGCACAGTGGTACAGCGTCTGAATGTAAACACGATCGCTTGTAGGTTCATGTCACACGCGGAGGGATGATTACATATATGTATATATAATTTTTATTTCCTTTTAACAAACTGTCTGTTGTTCTTGGTTTTAAAATTGTTCTTTCTCGCTTTGGGTTAGATGTTTAGTTTATTTTTTTTTACTTGATTTACAAGATATAGTAAAATGTTTTTCTTTTCCCTTTGGTTTGTTTCGTCAATTGGTTTTTTTAAAATTTAATTTACAATTACAATTAGTTGGTTTGGTTTAAAAATATTATTCTAAACAAATAGGATTTGCATAAGATATTTTGAAAATCGAATCATCATCATATATATTGAAAACAATAGATAACTAAAAAATTAATAATAACATATAAATGTAATATAACAAAATCCAGCAAGAAATGTATTTAGAAAAATATAAACAAACTCACGGCATAACGACAAAATAAAATATACTTAAATACATACATAAAATATATTATAATAATGTATCAGAACCCAATAACAAATATGCTTTGTTTATAATTACATTAAAACCGTCAAATTATATATCAATGATATCACTAATTAAATATAAACAAAACAGTTGTAAAATGAAACAAAATCAACCAGAAACCAATAAGAAACGTACTTTTAAAGTCACACAATTCCTTTGTCTGAATTTCCGTTAAATCTTTTTAAGAAAACTTTAACTCTCGTGGAGTCACAAGAGTTGCAATGGTTATTTAAATTATTCAAAAGTGTGCAGTTTTTAAGATACATTGAATTGGCCATACAACCGGTTCCATGGGAATGGACTGCTATGGTAAAGTTTAACGGGATGATTGAGCGTTTTCAAGATCAGGAAATAATAAATGAATTATTGAGATTATTGAGAGAATTAAGGTCAAGTAGAGACCGGATGCGGGGTATGGAGGGGTACGGGATGATTAACTTAAGGGAGAATGCTCGTAATTTGTACGATATTGAACTTATTATTGAATTGAAAGTGCTCAATTATAGCCAGTTTCTCTGACTACCTGTTGGCATACCTTAAAAATGAGTTAATGGCTCTTTAAGCTGTTGCATTTTTTTTTAACTTCAAACCCCTGGTACGAGCTGATCTTACCTTCAAATATTGTAAAAAGGCAATATGTTTAATGAATTATTAATGAAAACAATTATTTGTCAGAATTGTCGTTTTTATTCATGTAAGTTTAAAAACATCCCTGTAAGTTTATTTTTAGGGTATGATTCGTTTGTTTATATCTTATAGCTTTTATTCATTAATTAGTCTCAATTTTATTAATTCTCATCATTATTCACTTGACTTAAAAAATAATAACTTAAAAAATACTCAATAACTTAAAAAATATTAGCAAAACAATCTTTTAAAATTATTTAATTAAATATTTTGTCAAAAATAAAATCTCCAAGTGAGATTATTTAACATAATACAACATAATTTCAACATACTTTCCATCGAGCGAGTATCTCAAATACAAGGATAATATGTAAGAAGACATTTCACATAAAAATTGTGTTAGTTCAAAAAGTCCCGATTTTGAAATGAACGAGGAGATATATAATCGGGCATTGCTCTTGAACGAAGACATGTGTTACCTTATGTGGGGTTGGTTCTTAGTCAAATTAGGAATGCCTGCGCCAAATCGTGGAATGAACGACGCATTTCATCGAGAATTGGAACGAGAATATGATGACCTTGAATTAGACTCAATAGTTCAAATGAATATATCCCTATTGAATTCCAAACAGAACGAAGTAAGTACTCTACAATACATTAATTAAGGTAATTGACGATGGATATGATGGTTTTTTTTTGCTGGTTTTAGTTTTAGCCACTGTTTGGTCGAGATTTAACATTGGTGTTGCAGTGGCTTCTTCTGGAATAGCAGCCACACTGTTAGAAGTATGAGGTACGGCTTATTTAGCATTAAGAGTGCCGTTAAATCTTAAAACTATTAAACAGCCATCCAGTGATATTGCAAAACACTCCGCAATGGGCAAAGTCTTCGTAGCATCGAAAATGATCATCTGGGATGAATTGGAATCATTTAACCGCACATTGAAATATGACGATTGGTTAAGTGAGCGAGCCATTTTGGCACCTAAGAATAAAGATGTAAACAATTCTAAATCCGTAATTCAAATTAAAATCATTGGTACAATGCATTAATTAATATTTCTTAACTATGTAACAAACGAACACCAAGTATCCAATTGAATTTTTAAGCTCCTTGGATGCAACTGGGTTACACACAAATGTTTATGATCTGAATTTTCTCATGGTGAAATATATGTGGCATGTTCACGAGTTTGAATTTTTTCCACCATCACTTTTATTTGTGTTTGCGTCTGACAACAAAAAACAATAGTTGTCACAAGGTGTTTCACTAAAAAGTGTAACCCACGTGGGTTGTATTTAGGTGGTAGCATACCTAAATATATACCAATAAATCAAATATCTTGCTGGCATTTAGGTTTTTAAAGCATATGCTGATATACAGCCTACAGCATGGCTGATATACAGCCTTAGCTTTGTTCACAGTACAATATTGTTTCTTCCTTAAAAAAAATTTGGCTCCTGCTGCTGCCGTTACAATTTATTTGAGGTGTTGAGAACTACACATAACCAAAAAAAGGGGCTGGGTAGCGTTAGAAGTCGTTAAGGTTCATCTTACCTCGAAGGTTCATCTCGTACACCTTTTCCCTATATGTAAATTGTAAATAAATTATACACGCGTCTTTTTGTGATTCTTGTAAGTATGTTAAGCAAGTCTCTTTTCTTTTCTTTAGTCACTATTTGATCTCGGCAATTTTTTTAAATATAAATTTCAATTATATTTACGTTCACAATTGAGATAAACTACCAAGACATATTTAGAAAACGTATAAAAATTTGAACGAAGCGGGATTTGAACCCGCGCCTCTTGAAAATCGTTCAAGCTTTGAATCTAAATATGTCTTTTTCAATTTCCTTAGTGTACAAATATTTTAAACATTTTATTTCAATATTTTAGTAATATTTAATTTTTATGTCGAATTACTGATTTATGTTAAAATATTACTGTAGAATAGGAATATATATAGCAAAGTAAAGTATATAGCAAAGTTAAGTTGTACAAAGTAAATCCTGATAATAACTGTTTCTTATTACATTAATTATTTCTACAAATAAATAACGGTGCCTAATTTTTATATGATGAAAATTCATCCACTAAATACAAAAAATTGAACAAAACTATTAAATTATCCTTTTATGGTAGACATGACCAATAAATATACATATAAAAAGTTCAAATTTCACATTGTCGACAAAGGTTTTTGTAACAATTATTAAAATTACTAATACACACTAATATCATTTTTTTAATATCATGTGTTTGTTTTGAAACGAGGCGACGTTTTGTTAGGCTTCTTGAGCGTAGACAGTAGATTGAAGAGTGGCGAAAGCTACATTTAACATAGAAGAAACATCTCATTCTAATGGTGATATCCATAATAATGCATATATGAATCACCCTAAAAGTGTGTCTGTTAAAAGTGTGTGTGTTTTAAAAGTCTTTCTTCTAAAAACTATTTAATATGACATAGACATAGTTTAGTTGTTCTTAAATCATAATATATGAATACGCAAGCGAAACTAGCGTAACAGCTAGCAAAATTGGCACAATATCGTCAAAATATTAAGCATTCTTTAAAGTCTTTATACGGCTATAAGTTTAATCAAATTTAAGTTAAAATAAATTTTATAATTAAAAATGACACTAATACTTAAAACGTGTGTCTGTGTGTGTGTGTGTTTCTGTTTAATTGATGGTAGATATGATATAGATTATAAAGCATAATAATAAGCTTATTTATAACCTATGTAGGCAAAGGGTAATTTAATAAAAATACAGTTATATTGTCTAAATATGTAATATAATGTATCTGTCTGTGTGTGTGTCTGTAATATTTTATTAATTTATATTTATTAATAAATAAATTACGCATGTTATTGATATTATTGCTTGCACAGAAAGTCAAAGTAAAATGTAAAGTCTCCATACTCAGGGCTTTAGTTCATAAATTAATAATTGATAACAATATAAAAAATCTATTGTTGTGTTTCATTATATATTTTTTGATTCTAGAGAGAAGTAAAAAAAAGTGTTGCTTTAATTATTTTTTTATAGTAAAGTGATGTACATACTGATGAAAATGGAAGATTTGAACCTACGCGGTTTATCAAACGTTGTTAAGTTTTACTAATTGTTTTCTTATGACATCTTAATGAAATCTAAAATATAAACAAGCGTTTTATTTTGTAAATAGTGTCATCAAAATAAATATGCTTTTTAGTGTAAGTTTTATATTAAAAATCATACACATTTTGATGAAACTTTTATTATAGTACGAAACTGGACTATCATTGGCACTCAATTGCTTCAGTTGACTCTACATATCTTTATATTAAAGTTTGTTTTGTTACTCGTTTAACAATTTTAAATGCATCTAATTGTCTGCTTTGTGCTTTTTAGATCTAATTAAAACGATTTAAGATACGATTTTTGCTGGCCTATTGAAGGTTTAACCTTTAGTAACTTTTATAAAGTTGTTTAGAATAATTTAAAGCTAGCAGATAATTAATCCTTTTATACTATAATAAAGCCAAATATTTTCAATTCGAATGGAATATTTTTATTATAATTTTTTTTTATGTAACATTATCAAGTGTAAGATTAAGGAGGATTAAGGAGGTCAATAAAACATCGATTTTGGTGTTGTCTACATTTACTACTGTGATTATAAACATGAGAAGATTAAAATTATTTAAATCTAAAAAGCAGACTATAATTAAACATGTCGTGCTTATGCTACCGGTCGTAGATTTATATTACCTTAAATCTAATTAGAGAATTATTCCTAACTTAGTTCTTGCTTACTCCACAGTGTTGATGAGGATGTTAATATCATAAAAGATAAATAAAGGGACAATAAGTTTAACTAAGAGACGACGAGCAAGCAGATAGCGCTGTTCATAATGTTACAGAGTAATTTCATGTGCAGAGAAACTTTACGTTACAGAGAAACCTTATGTCGAGCATTAATCTGCTCCCGTCACCTCGAGACAGCAGATGTTAGGTCCCCGCATGTTCCGTATTTCATTTGGTCACATCCACCCTTACAACTAGAATAGGTTAACTAGGTTTCTCATCCGGCCTGGAATAGATAAGGTCTTCTTAGATTTTAAGAGTTGAACGCCCCAGTCCCTATCTAGCGCCCAATCTGTAATTAATTGAATATAAACATAAATAAAACTGTTTTTATTGTATTGATTATTTAAAATAATAAGTTTTAAATAAAAATTAGTATTGAACAAAATATATTATTATATAAGGTGTTAAATCGAGGTGTCGAGTTAAATCACAGATTTGACACCTGTTCAGAAAATTCGAGCAACAATGAAAATAATTAATTTCAAAAGAATAAATATATATATACCCGCAAATCGCGTAACGCTCGAGTGCACAATTGTACACCGTCAGTTGTCCCGCCTAGCCCGGTGGTTGCCCCCACGCCAATTCTAGATTGGTGTTCGTGTTGGTCTCCTTCCATGTCATAAGAGCTTTCGTTCTTCTCTTTTAGACGCCAATTCTTTGCTAAAATGAAAATATTATCATGTATGTTTTTTATATTTTAACCCTTTTCAAATGCGTTTGATTAATATTTGAAGTTTGAAAATAAATGAAATGAATATAATTTGACTTGATTCGAAGTGGAAGCTTAAGAAGTTAATCTTAAATTAAAAAAATATAAATAATGCTTCATTAAAGTTTGTACAGCCCGAATAATATTGATTATTGATTTTCAGTTGCAAATGGCGTCATGAGTCCGGAACAGGGCTAAATGCTACAGCATTTAGTCTTTTAAATAATAACATAATATTAAGTATTAATTCCAGTATTATTTTTCAAAAACAAATAATTATCGAATCCCTATTAAAAACATTGATTTTTGATTGCGCACCGAGACCTAAGCACTTGAAAAAAGAGCTTGGCAGCTGTGTCTATCTAAATATATACGTACATATATGTATTTACAAAATTACTTAAATATCAAGTCACATATTAGGCTTTTAAATGATATATATGATAAAAAAGTTCATATTCAAAATTTATTTCACTTTTGCGCATTATATAAAAAATATTGATTTCCAATTGCATATGGCGTCATTGCTGTCTAGGTCACAAGGTTGGGCACCTGACTATATATCTATTTATACAAAGAAACACAAAAGAATATCTATAATATTGTGTTTCTTTTTGTTTAAATATATATTTTTAAAAAGCATTTAAATATATTACAAAACAATATTGATTCGCAATTGTGTCGCAATACATAGGGTCGCTAGCGGTATACAGACAAAGAGAAATCGCGAGTAAATAATAAATAGATATTCTGTGAAATAAGACAATATTCGAACTGTGCAATTTGTTTAAGACCAAATATAATAATTATTGATTTTCAAATACATATCGAAGTAGTATATAAGTGAAGGAGATATCAGTAAAAATGTAAAAGCATATGAAGCATTTTACTTACCAATTCGATAATTTAGCTGCATGGTGTATTACTCCAAAAAAAATTAGTAATCATCAATCTTCAGGCATGCTGAGCAAATCTTCACTCAGCATGCCTGAAAAGAAGGTTGTTATCGCTCCCCAGCGCGCGGATGCTAAAGAAACTAGGCTGCGCGTTTATCGATTTCGCTGCATTTAAATGCGCCCTGGAATATCTACGACGACAGCTAGTAATCAAATATTTTTACATGCTGTACGTTGGCCGCAAAATATATTGTATGTATATATATATATATATATATATATATATATATATATATATATATATATATATATATATATTTATATATGTATATATAAACTATATATATATAAATGACGAAAAGGCAGAACATAAAATAAGGCAGTGTTAGTAGGGCGTACTTCACAAAGTAATAACAAAATATTAATTAATATGCCAAAAAATTTATAATTTATGTGAAATAGAATTAAGAATAATTATGCTTTATTTAAGCCAAGTCCGATGAAATCTGTAATCATTAAAACAGCATTTGCATGTTGAGCATTGTATACATGATGTTGATGACTTGATGAGTTAATTGTTATTTAGGAGTTTACTAAGTAGGTAATACGTAAGAAATAAATTAATAATTTTTATTTCCAGTAATATTTGATTAATATAAATATAAATTACATTTAACAAAAACTATTCTATTAATCTAAGCTTTTATGGGTGACCGATGACTGCGGACGGTAGGGGAAGGATGAGTGTTATATTACAGCGTCATTTA
This sequence comes from Podotricha telesiphe, assembly GCA_038994665.1. Lineage (NCBI taxonomy): Eukaryota > Metazoa > Arthropoda > Insecta > Lepidoptera > Nymphalidae > Podotricha > Podotricha telesiphe. The sequence continues at coordinate 13,465 of JAOYRR010000020.1, read as the reverse complement.
TTTTGTTATTTATCTGCAATGTTTGAGGCTTTCGTTTGTGGATCAGCTTTATATTTTCTAGTGTTAACTGTAATTTAGACTGCTTCCATTTCATTATATATGTTTTATGTGTATCTTATAAAAACGGTTTGATATAAATCGAATGAACGCGTATCTTTGCTAGTAAGTAGTATGGAACGCATTTGGATTCACAAAAATCAATAGTTGCACAGACTGCCCGTTTTGAACGCGCCGTGCATTCCCATTACGTGAATTTTAATTGCGAAAGTGTACATTTTGGCTACGAAAATGTCAAGAAGGCCTAGATATCAGCTGTTGCTAAGCATGCCATATATGGAACAGTCGGATGATGGTGAGAGCTCTATTATATTATAAGATACTTCAATTAGGTCAAAGTTTTATTTGAATGGCGACCACCCCTTGTTCCCTGCACTGTGCCCTGTACTGACATATTTGTAGTACAAATATGATTTGAGCATAAAAATTTATGATATACAAAATTTAATATAAATAAACTAAAACGTATAACCTTCATGTGTATTTACGGGAAAAGAAATAACAATTTTAATTACATATCCCTACTATCGGTTAATAAAGACTTTAGTGCCAACTGAGTAATTGATAGAAAACGCATAGCCTCAAACAGTTTATACTTGAGGTACAAAACTCATATTTGTTAAGTAGACTCTCTGAGCACAGGATTAATAGAACGATTTCCTGATATCCTTTTTTACGTTTTACAGTCGAAACTATTGAAAGTGGCTTAAATAAATTTTGCCCGTTGATTTCTTTGAATTGGACAATTTTTGAACAAAAAGTACTGCACAAAACGTATGCAAATTGGGAATTTAATGAAACCTATTTATATGTATCCCATTAGCTTATAAATGTTACACCCAAATTCATAATTGGTCATAAGCACTGTTAAACTTGTACCTTACTACAGACTGCTAAGGAGTTCGTTTTCTTCTGTTTTCAGACAATATCCGCAACAATAGCTTTTCAGTCATGGAAGGTGGAGGCATATGCGAAGAACGGGTGACAAAGTCAACTGTAGCGACGATCGTCAAATACTTATGCTCGTTATTATGTTCCGGAATGCGAAACATACAGGTACTGTTAATTAATTACCAAGTTAAGTGCTCTTCGTTCTTTGAATATACCTTTAAAAAGAACGATGTTATATTGTTATGTAAGATTCTTTTTTTATTAATAATATATTTTATGGAAACAGTAATAATTTCACACTTTTTCTTTTAACATAAAGAAGCTACGCGAATGCAGATTTAAACTGATGCAAGCGACGCCACTGGGTGTTCTTTTCTATTGCAGTGGACTGGTGTACTGCATCGTGTCGTCATTGTAGATTATATATTTAGTGTATTATATATTTAGGAACTGCTGATATCCTTCTATCGAAAATAACAATGAATAAAGCGTCTAGGCACTAGCTTCTTTTCATCTAGCCTGCAATGCGACAAAAAGCTGGAGTCTGAAACTAGACTCGTATATATTGCTCGGTTATTTCTATCTTTAAATCAATGCGAAATTCTTAACTGAGACAGACAATATTAGCGTGAGTGATAAGTGATAAGTGTTAGCTTGAAAATGTCGAAATAAATAGCAATATTTTCAATTAATTTCAGATTGACGTCGATGAGGAAGAGATAGTTATTACTGATTTTATATAAACTTTTAATAACTTGTAGCAGGTGGGACGAGGCGAGCAGGCCCGCCAATCAATATACTGTACCCTTACAAAAAAAATTAAAATTTATGCATATGCATCCATGAAAGTGTTGAGTGTGTTCTCTAAGTGTACAAATAGTTAAGCAAATGTATTAGTGTTGTAGAGTAGAAAATTTTAAAAGGATGAAATTTACATTTAATGTATAACATATCTTCTTTACTCTATTTGTAAACTCATATTTTTCTATACGCTACTTCATTAATATTTAAAAAAAAATTCTACTATACTCTATAGGTTTATTATATATATGGGACTTTTTTGATACAGGTCTATAATATACGAGTATGTGACTATTTATTAATGTATCTTTGTATATATCTTATGAATAATTGGACGTTTACTTTGCAAGTCCAATTATTGTATTTATGTGTAAAAGATTTGCTTTAAGAACTCAGCTACCTAAAATTATGTCATACAATTCGCCGTCCGTACAATTATGTTAGAACTGAGGTTTTTAGATATAATTTGCTTTATTGGCTATAACTTTAGAGCAATAAAGTTTTGAATTTCTTTACATTGCTATTATATTAATTTAGTTGAAATAAAATATTCTTGATGGAACTTTATACCTGATTAGTTTTAATAAGTAGCTGGTGTTTCCAGAATTCTGTGGCTAAATGCGTACTTCAAAATTTTAAGTAAGGGGACTTTTATTAATACACGTTTTCCCGAATTGTAAGAGTAAGTCTAAGCTAAGAAGGTATCAATGGGTTTTATTTAAATTAGTTTCTGGTCTGTATCAATTTCACCTCTACTTGCCATCTTATTTAGATATTTTAATAACAGGTTGTAAATACTATAATTTATTAAATTAAAATTAAACAATAAATACTTCATTTTTTGACTAGAATAAGGTGTCTTTCTAAAGATTTTCATGTTAATATGTGCATGTGCCACTTGTTTGGGCCGTCCGGCGTACAATAATCAACTCTCTACAAAATGTTATAATTTAATTTATTGAGTTCGCTTACATTTCAACTTCAAGGTAAAATAAGCTTGAAACTGTTTGATACGTTCCTCGTACCTTGCTATATTGTAGTATTCAAAACATATGTTATATTTCCTGTACATCTATTTAGAGAGTTTAGACTGTATTCTTAAATAAATATTCTGTACGTTTAATGAGTGTGTATTTATTGAATAAACATCTACAAAGCTGAAAAGACCTTTTTTTTAAAAAAAACTACTTCACGATTTTCGCCGCATAGCGGGGTAGCCTGAGAGTACCTATTTTCAAGTCATTCCATTGACAGGCGAAACTGAATGCGATGAGGGGAGACTGAAAATAATTTAATTAAGATCATTCCGCCGAGTACTCGCTCTTGCACTCAAACCCAGTACCACTGTGTCACGATGGCCTCAATTATCTATTTTAAATTGACATATACAGAAAATAATTTCTTAATGTAACTTGTCTACTTACTTCCTTTCATTTGATACGGTTTGTTTGTTTTTGGGATATTGGGTTATGTTTAGAAGATTTACTCTATTATATGGTTAAAATTGCATTTTACAGAACACAACTAATTACTTGTACTTATTAACTGACAAATACAGATCTTAAAAATAGATGAAACATCCAAATTATTATTTTTGCTTTAATTTCATCACAATTTTTGTGAAGTGGTTTAAATTCAAGTTTCTTCCAGCTTTTTCACAATTTTCTTTATTAACCAAGTTTGAATAATACTATTTTAAACTTACTTCAATAACATTGAAATATTAAGGCAAATAGATCTTGCCTGAATTTGCAATACAGTGGTTTCAAAATATTGTCTGAATGTTAAATATTTTTTAACCAATATTGTTTAGGTAAAGTCAGTTTTTTTAAAATTTAACATTAAATAACTTACATTACATAATATCAAACCAAACCAGGTCCCTCTACCTAGATATCCCACAATATGAACAACAAAAAATCAATGACCAGAAAACTACACTTATCCAAAAATATACAATTGCAGGGTAATGAATTAAAGGAATAAGTAGTTTTTGGAAATTATTAATTCGGATACTTCCAGACTTTTATGACTAGTAAATATATTATTGTAACATTTATGTTTGTTATAATTCTGTAGTAAAACTATAGAAAACATGACTACTTCTAAAGTTTAATCATGAATGATATGGAATAGATTATGCTGCAAAGTATGAAGAATGAAATATTTTTGTATCCAACAATTTAAGCCTTTTAAATATTCCAATATGTTTGTATGTATACACTATTTATGTCAAATAAAATAACATAGACCAGTATTGAAGGTTTTCAAGTACATAACACATGGGTGTCAAAGTATAGAGTCTTTTATTTATAAGAAAAGACTATTTAAAGGTAATTATTTATTATAAGTAAAGTTTATAGAATACAAATCAGACAACTACAAGTCAAGTTAAAAATAATCTTATATTTTTCTAAGAAAAACCGACGCAAACCAGTGTAGTCTACATAGAAACAAGACGAATACGCCACACTTGCATTTCTGCCATGTCAATATATTTCAAAACCTTAGGTTTTCTCAATGTACCTGAAAGAACTAAAGGAACTGTGCTAAGTGCAATTATCTAGTTGAATGTAATAATTAATAATTTAGAATAGTAACTTACTTTTTATTATTTTTTATGCATACACATATGATTAGTAATACAACGCAGCAGTTAACGGAGCACCGTTTTAATTCTATGTACGTAAACTAATAAAGCTTTAACTTTATAAAAGAAAGATTATAGAAATATGTTTTTTTATAAAAATATTCATATGTTAATGAAAAACTAACAATTTATCAAAAAAATTTAAGTTTTGTGTTTTCAAACAGTCGTCAGCCCTTCTCTTCCTCTCCAATGTTGCGCCACTCGAGTTTCAAAAATACTTATTAACTACTATTGAAAATACTGACAATAACATCTACTACGAATTGAATATACAAATAATTCATCGACAGATGCACATTAATTTATGAATTGATGTATGCATCAAGAATCTGTTTGCTTTGTACTACATAAAAGTGTTTACGATGGTATATTGTTTAATATGATATTAATTTATTATATATTGGTTTTTGGTTTCATTGTTTTGTTTGTGTCAACTGTGGATTAATGTCTCATTGCACGCTGCTTCTTCAATTCTGATTATAATGATTTACATTTAGTTTTTATTAAATTAATAGTCACTTATTCTATTTGTAAGATTTTAAAAGCTCAAATATCCTAACATTATTAACAACTACTAGGTGTTGTTACTTTATTCATGTAGCCACAAGGTATAAAACGTAATCTGTAAGAAAAATTTGAAAGTAATGCCATAAGCTAGAATTTAATACTACACAGTTAACTACTTACTATATACACCTCTATTGGGTTTCCTAACAACATTATTTACTGGAGATTGTCCATTCAATTAAAATGGTAAATTAAGTTACATCTACTACACATGGATTACCGAGTCCATGTAGGTAGAGACAGCTGGCTCGTTCCCGCTCATGTCGTCGTGCCAGATAACTCCGGGGACAGCTTCTGGCTTGTATAAAACTTACAAGCCACTTACCTTGTTTCACTCCTAATATGAAAAACTGACATTTCTGATTTACATATGAAGTTAAGCATTATATAATAAAAGAAATGAAACAAAATGGACATGATGGCTATCATCCCTGCTAAATGTACTTCTTAAATGTATCTATCCATTTTACTTTATCGAGTAAGTAAACGGTTTCGTCTCCAGAAAGAAATCTTATCGTCCTCCAATAACTTTTCTTCAACAATCTGAAATGATCAATGAAAAAATCATTAATTACTTCTTATGTTCATATTGAAAATTAAAATAATCAAGCTGTCATGAAGCGCATATAATTTCACAAATTGCTTGAATTGTTATATGAATGCTCGCTCAGACTGTTTAAAATATCTATATATGCTAAAAATAAAATATAGAATTAATCACAGAATTAATCGCAAATATGAAAATGCTTTTGCTATAGCGACACATTCACACGACACTATCAGCGCGCTGCTGTAGAGTAAAACACGGTGCTGTCGCTTGCACTCATAGCACTGTCGCAGCTGATGCACAAATCAGTCACATTGCCCATATATTTTAGCTCTCCATTTAGAGGCAACAGTACTAGATAGAATGGTACTGTTACTTTGTTTATTACATGTAAATAATTTACAGTACCTGTACATGTTTCATGCGCAAGGACAAAGTCGTGTCTATATATTTAGTGGCCATCGTTGCAGTCATCATTGCTTGTTGATCGGCTTTCTTCATATCAGAATAACTTTTCAGTAGCTCGTCGAATGGCCAGATTTCTTCTTAAAAAAAGATGGCGACTATAAGTAATGTACTGGAGAAATCAATATCATCACTGACACGTAGGGTTTCAGCTTATAAAGTATACTCAAATACGTCTTACCATTAATTCAAACATTTACTTACATCTAATAAAAAAAAAACAATTTCAAACAGTATAGGACAAAACATTAAGTCGGAATAGGTTGATAGTATAAACACTAATAAATTTAAGGACATTAAAGTGAAATGATTACTTTAAAATACAACTTACTCAAGTAAGAATTTACAGAATACTCGTACATGGTTGAAAAGCGAAATCTTTTCGAAAATTAAAATCTCTTAATATATCTTTAAGCTCATGCTGGCGCTTTCAGAGTGAGTACCAAAAAGTTGAAACTAACAGCAACAGCTTCCCAGGTATTGATTTTTCTGTGTGAGAATGCGTTTGGAAATCTCTATGGAAGTAAGTATTTATAGAATTTTTAACTATTTCATATTAATAAACATGATAGAAGTAGTTAAAATGTAATGAGACTTTTTTCATAATAAATTTACCTGAAATTGATGATTTAGCTACATAACCATATATATGACTCAAATCTTTGAAATTTTCTCTGATTCACAAAATACAATTTTCTTTTTATTAATAAGACATAAAAGTTATAATAATTTAAACGAATTGAAGACATTTTTTCAACGTATTATCAAAACAAAACAATTCCTCACGATCCCGAGTAAAACTTTAGAACGCATTCAAATGCGTAAAATCAATAACTGTAAAGCTTCCTCAGCTTTTGCGTCTGGTCCCCAAAAGCGGTATTACCTATTTTAAGAAATGTTGAATATGTTTAGATTTAAAGAGTATTTAAGCTTGTCTATTATGTGGCTACTGTATTCTCAAATTGGTAAGTACTTTGTAATAATCTTAAAACGGTTTTAAGCTAATATAATACAGTTATAAATAGTTGCATGTAATGTATAAACATGGCTTTTATTGTCGAAAAACTATATTTTTCTAGACGAGGATGGTTCCAACATCTCCCTTAAAGACACTCGATGCAGTAAGTCAGAACTGCTGACCACCTTTCACTGCGAGCTGCAAACTCCACCTGAAGCGACAACTCTTGAAATAGAAGCACGCTGTGCTCGCGAGAGAAAGCCACACAGGTAAAGTAAATTATTTCAAAATTCTAATTTATTATAAAGTATAATGATATTTTTATACTTTACACGTAATATTCTGTAGAAAATATAGCGCCACATTTAGTCCCGATTAACATATTTTAATATTTGGTAATTAAATGATTTTTATTTTGTGTCAGAACACGGCTAGCAACTATGCTGAGAAAGAAATATGAATGGAGGGTTGAAAGTCACCCGTCACCCGGTGAGTCGTTGGACCGGGAGTTCAGGGACACTGCATATCTATCTGGTTAAGTAGCATATTAAGTAGTATTACTTATGTACAACCAATCTTCTCTTTCAATATTTAATCTTTGAAAATACAATTTATCCTACAAATAATATCCTTTTAATGAGATAATAATGTCTATTCGTTGTAGCTCTGTGTGTTACTTCGTTGATGTTCTAGACTAGAAAATAAAATATACTTGCAATCCTTATTGTATCAGTCTTCAATGTTCAATATTATTTTAAAAAACCAAATCCTTAATACTTAGGATAGGTTGAAAGTGTCTGTAAGTTTTTTGTAAGATACTTACATTATCATAAAACTTAGGTGATAGTTATTGTTGTATATGTTGTAGTCAAATGAGGAATCATTTAAAAGCTGGAGCTCCATTGCCTAGTCCTATAACATATACCTATAAAGATCCCAAATAATCTAGGCTTTAGGCCATAGCAAGCACAAGCTTTGTCATAGTTTGTGCTGTTAGCAATAAATGGTACTTCAAATTGTAGGATTCAAATTTGAACATTTATTTGCTATAAATGTAGAAATAATTTTCTCATTTATTATGTGATTATTATGTTAATATTGTAAAAGTAAATGTAAGGTATCAAGTTACTCTCTATAATATTATGTAGTGATTCTGTGCAATTAGAAATTATGTTTGATAATAGGTAAAAAGGTTTATTTTATATTTTTTGATAAAACTTATACAACAACCTCTATAAAATCTGAAAATATCTGAGCTTAGGTGAAATAAAAGTATTATGAAAAATTTATAGAGAATTATTGTACTAATTTATATTTCTTGTATGTCAGATATTTTCTTATAGTATGTAAGTATTTTAATATATAATGTTATGCTTAATATCTTATCATTATTAAAAAGAGTATTAGATTTAAATTATCTAAATGATGCCATTGTTTGAATTTTGATAATTGGAACTTTTCACTTTATCCCTTTCTTACTTAACATAACTAGTAATATATGTGTCTCATAAATGTCTATTTATTGAATTAAATCTATTAAACACGTAATTTGTTTCTTTTAATTAATTCTAATACAGTTGACATAACCCTAAGAACAATCCCAGTGGTACGAAATAGAAATGCTACTTTTTAGTATTGTGACACACAAAATTAAGCCTAGAAGTTGAATTAGAATATTTGATTTTCTTAAGAATCGTCGCAGATCGTTTTCCCTTATTCATGTTAGACTTAAATTATAATGATCTAAATTGTAATCTGTAAACATGAAAAAGGACATTTAATATAAAGTAAGACTATCCTTCCAAGTACATGTCCCATACTAGAGACCTTAATTCTTCTTATATAAAAATAGAGAACTAACTACATATAACTGGAGCTGATCTCGGATGTTCCTTATATTATTACGCCTCGCCTCATTGCCTCCACGAAGCTAGCGTTCTTGTCCCTAACGCGGAGACACGACTTGTATAAAATAAGATTAAGTAACTATAATTCTTATATAGAATTAATAAACCCATTAAATACATTTAAACAAAAATACATTGGCTATTCTTGGCTTAATGTAGGTCAAGTATCTATCCAAGTTTTACTTTATTGAGTGCACCAAGCGAAGGTTCCGTCTCCCATAAGACATCTTAGCGGACTCCAATGATTTTTCTTCAATAATCTGAAATTGAAAAAAAAAATTATTACTCTACTATCATCGCGCTGCAGTAGAGGGTAACCCACAGTCGCATGCTGCAGTCTACAGCATACTTGCGTAGCTGATTTGCGATCAATCTTTGATCGAAAGTAAAGCCAGCCAGTTTTCACCTGGACGTACCGACAGTCAATAAGACATCTCTGCCGGCAGTGGTGCAAGCCATGGCTTGCGAGAGGTCGTGGAACGCGGTCCGGACGCGGCGGAAAGAAGCGGCGGAACGGGCAAAGGAGGCCTCCTTCAACCTTGCCATCCACCGCAAACGACCGGGTCACCGGAGGGCGGCACACAATTGCCACCTTCCGCCCTAATCGGCCAGAGGACGGTCAGCTTGGGGAAGTTGACAGCCTACTCACCCAGCCCTAGGCCTACGCAGCATGCTCCCGTGCGTACCCTTGACTCTATTCTCTATCTTGACGTTATCCTAGGCTCCCGCAGATGGGGTTCGCGAAAGATTGTAGTCCCTGTGGCCCTGACTAGTGGCTGTCGAGGTGAGCACCGTGAGTGGGTAGACAGACGGCCTATACTTTCCACTCCCATTTTAGAATTCCAGCGTACGTTGAATGTTGATGTACTCATATACCATTTTCAACATGCAAAAGCTATTTTAATGATTCAAGCTATCATCAGATTAACTCTTTCTTATAATCCTACAAAATTTAGCGCTTCTCTCTTTCGTTTTTTTTCTACTACACGTGACACTGGCAGATTATTTCAACAATCTATATTCAACAATCAAAATCAATACAATTTCTAAATTAATATAAATAATCTTTTAAAATATTTGGTATATATATATTAATCTTGTGTTATTACTTTGAAAGCACAAACGAAACGCTGCCTTATGTTAAGTTCTCATTTTTCAGCACTTACACATATTTAAATATTAAAAAATATATATCTAAAATGATTTTTAACATATTTGTTATATAACATGTAAAATATTTTGACTACTAGCTGTCTTCGTAGATGCTCCAGGGCGCATTTAAATGCAGCGAAATCAATAAATGCGCAGCCTCGTTCCTTTACCATCCGCGCGCTGGTAGCGATAACACCACTCTTCAGGCATGCTGAGAAAATCTAGATTTCAAAGCTTTTTGGAGTACTGCGCCATGCCGCCAAATTCTCGAATAAGTAAGTCAAATGTGTTTCTTAATTGCTTTTTCGGTTATTTTACTGAAATATGAATTTTATTTTTATGTATTTATCGTTCACCTTTTTATTGACATATATTTCGCGATATGTATTTAAAAATCGATATTTTTTATATTTCGTTGAAACAAATTGCACAGTTGAATATTGTCTTATTTCACAGAAAATGTATTTATTTTTAATGCACGGTTTTTTTGTCTTTTATATTCATGTGTATACTGCTAGCGGCCCTATGTATTATGACACAATTGCAATTTTCAGCTTTCCTTTAAAAATAAGAAAATTTATATATAGAAAAATGAAATATTTATTTCTGTATTTCTTTGTATCAATAGATAGTCAGGTGCCCCACCCTGTGTAACCTAAATACCAATGACGCCATATGCAACTGGTAATCAACTATGTTTATCTAAAGTCTGAGAGGTTAAATATATTTTAGATATCAACTCTTTTATAGTATATATCAATTAAAGGTATAATGTGTGCCTATTTTCATAATTTTGGATTTTTTAATTATACAGATATGTACGTATTTATTTAGATAGACACGCTGTATTTTGAAGTGCTTAGTTCGCGGTGCGCAATCGAAAATCAATATTTTAAAAAGGCATTAGATAATTATTTATTTTCGGGATTGCATCTGTTGTTGAAAAATAATACTACAATTAATAATTAAATACAATAAAATATAAATATTTATTATTATATTATTATTTAGAAGGCTAAATGCCACCTTGATCCGGACTCATGACGCGATTTGCAACTGAAAATCAATAATGCATATTATTCGGGCTGTACAAATTGTAATGAAGCAATATCAGACTATTTTTTGATATATTAAATTTATATTTTTTAAATTGTAGATTATCTTCCTAAAGTTTTACTTCGAATCAAGACATATTATACATTGATTTTAAGAACCTGATAGTGCGGTATGGAACTCTATGAGACTAATCCATTAATATACAGACAATAGGAAACAAATAAAGAAATATTTATCCATGTCTATTATCTATTTTATTTATAATTTCATTTTAGCAAAGAATTGGAGTCTCAAAGAAAAGAACAAAAGCTCTCTTGACATGGGAGGAGAACAGCAATCTAGAATTGGCGTGGAGGCAACAACCGGACTGGGCGGGACAACTGACGGTGTACGATAATATGCAGGTACAGAATTAATATTTATATATATATATATGTTATATATATATATAAATATTAATTCTTTTGAAATTAATTAATTATATGAATATTTAGTTTTTTATTGTTACTCGAATTGTCTGAACAGGTGTCAACTTTTATAATAATATCTTATATAATAATATATATAATCTTTTATAATAATATCAGTTTTCAATTGACCTTCTTGTATTAAGTGAACAGTTTTATTTATATTTATTTCAATTAATTACAGATTGGGCTCTAGAAAGGGACTGGGGCGTTCAACTCTTGAAATCTAAGAAGACCTTATCTATTCCAGGCCGGATGAGACACTTAGTTAAGATACGTAGCGTTCAATCAATGTATTCTAATTATAAGGGTGGATGTAACCAAATGAAATAATGAACATGCGGGGACCTAGCATCTGCTGTCTCGAGGTGACGGGAGCAGATTAATGCTCGACATAAGTTTACTCTGGCACTTGGAGGTGCTCTGTAACGTAAAGTTACTCTGGAACTTGGAAGTGCTCTGTGACATAAAGTTTCTCTGCACATGGAATTACTCTGTAACATTATGAACAGCGCTATACTGTGCTCGTCGTCTCTTAGTTAAACTTATTATCCCTTCATTTATCTTTTATGATATTTATATTTCCTTGTCAACACTGTGGAGTATGCAAGAACTTACGACCGGAAGCATAAGCACGACATGTTTAATTATAGTATGCTTTTTAGATTTAATCAATTTTAATCTTCTCATCTTATAATCACAGTAGTATACGTAGACAACACCAAAATCTGTTTTATTGACCTCCCTAATCCTCTCCCTAGGCTTCTCTTACACTTTACGTAATGTAACATTCAAAATATTTATAAAAAAATATTCCATTTGAATTGAAAATACTTGACTTTTTATATTATAAACTGATTAATTATCTGCTTGCTGTATATTATTACAAGCAACTTTATAAATGTTACAAGGGCTTAAACCTTTAATAAGCCAGCAAAAAAGTATCTTAAATCGTTTTGATTAGCTCAAAAAACACAAAGCAGACAAACCAATATGCATAAAGTATACAAATTATGAAGAAGGTGTAATGTGATCCATAGATCAAATGTCAAATCTGATAATGAAAAAAAGGAAAAACAATATTATTTATATACAATACAAAAATTACATTTATACAAAAATTTGTTTGATCAAGCTAGTGCTGATAATAGTTTATTTTCGTACGATAGATAATACAAGTTTCATAAAAATGAATAAGCTTCTTAATGTAACACACTCAAACTTATTTACTAAATAAAACGTATGTTCATATTTAGAATGTCGTTCGACATTATAAAAAAATAAATAGTAAATATTATTTAGTGAAAACTAGCAGGTGCTTCGAAAATATAAATAAAGAAAATGTAAATTGATACGTAAATAATCCCAAGTTAGTAAAATAAATTCGATCGAGCATCGACAGCGTCTGAATGTATTATGCATGGTTGTGAGTTCGTGCCACTTGAGGAAGTTATGATATTTTAATCATTTTCATTTTTCCGCTCTGGTGACAAGACAAAACACGGCGCTGACTTCTATTCTAATATTTCATACGGAATGTCACGGATTGGGGCGCAAAGTGGCGTACAACTTGACTTTAGGTTCTCTATGTCTGCTATGCGGGACAGACGATTCTAGAATATGAAGAAGCTTCCTAAATGCCGTCTATCCAAGGCGTATTCTTCTATATCTTTTTAAAAGTTGGACAGTTTAGCCAAGATACACATAATCCTCAAGCACTGCGCCACTTACGACCACAGGTCTCGTAAATACATAATTATTAAATATAATTTTGGTTTTGTCTGTCTGTACCGAGGCTCATACGTCCTGAAGAATAGCTTAATTTAGTTGGTAAAATTTTATGATATTGAAATGTATTTGCTACGGAGGCACCTATTTCTCTAATTTGTAAGATAAGCTTATATTGTAAAAAAAATTGTACTGAGTGAAAAAACAGATACAATTTTC